>CAUYTI010148320.1:0-22397 GCA_963575145.1 Galago senegalensis
AACAATAATGGCTGCAACCAAAAAATAGCCGGGCGTTGTGGCGGGCGCCTGTGGTCCCAGCTACTTGGGAGGCGGAGGCAGGAGACTCGCTTGAGCCCAGGAGTTGGAGGTTGCTGTGAGCTGTAATGCCACAGCACTCTACCGAGGGGGACAGCTTGAGGCTCTGTCTCAAAAAAAAAAAAAAAAAAACGTGATTCAAAATTAGAGATTTAGGCTCAGCAGGTCAAAGGAATCTGAGTCATCACCAGCACATTTCCTCCAAACAGCTAAAACAGGGGCTGGTAACAGATGATGCTCAGTATTTACTTAGTACGATGTGTGATGTGTGTGAAATATGGGTGACAAAGAGCTTAGTGGGGGGAGTGAGGGGTGTTACACTTTAGTTGTTTGGTTTCCTGGCTGGTAAGTTGGGAAAGCCTCTCCCTAATTTTTACTTGCAAATTCTGGAGAAGGTTCTAAACTGCCACCTCCAACCCCCCTACCATTTTTTTCCCCTCTAACCTAATTCTTACTACTTAAAACTGTAATTTCCCAAATCCTTGACACGCTGTACCTGCTTTCTGTGTATTTGTGAAATTTAAACAAAGGTAAGAGAGAGAGTTTCTTACCTGTGTCCTTTATAATCAGAAGTGGTTCCACACTGTCTGTCTGTTTTATTTTCTCCTACTTTCCCCAGCCGTTTAAGAAAAAATAAAACAAAACAACGCTCTGGGGCTGTTCATTTACTTATTTTTACTCATCCCTGCATGTTTTGTTTCTGGGTTAGTACTTTGTTCCATTTGACCTTTGCTTTCTTCTTAGGATTAAAGGGAAGGAAAAAAAAAAAGGAAATGCAAATAAATTAAGCAATTCTGCTTCCCTCCTAGAGTCACCTCTCAAAATTTTCTTTATCTTGACCACTATCTGTTTTATCAGTGGTTTTTAGAAAGGTCAAAAGTATCTAAAGGAATTGCCTCAATCTTCCTCTGTTTTAAAATTACTTTCTCTTTCTAGAAAGAGAACGTAATGCCTTAAAAAAGACATTGAAAACTTAGACGGTGGCATCATATAGGTCTTGTGTGTTCAGAATATAAAACCTTTCCACATTCTAATATTTGAATCTTTTTACTTATTTGTAGAATATATATATTTTGTCCTCAAATTGTTTCAATATGTGGTTGATTTCTTTTTGAAACGATGATTCTGAAATTGTTCTAGTGGTTATTTCCTCCGAAGATGAGGCTTTCTTTTTCTCTCATTCACCACTGAACCCATTTTTGTGCTTGAGTCTTCAAAATGCTGTGGTTATCTGTTTATGCCACATAAGAAGGAAATCTGAGAGGTTCTTTGTCCAGACAGTTTTGAGGTCCTGTGTGTAATGGGCTAGGATCATAATTGTTTCCTCATAGAGGGTTGTTCATTTGAAGGCCTGGTCAGGCCCTTATCAGTCATCCATTGCCCTTGTAAATAACAAGCGCCATAGACACTTAAAATTCAATTAGAATAGGGCAGCAAGGGTTCCAAGTGTTCTTCTGTCGCATCCTGGTGAATCGGGGATTCCTTTATAGGTTTTAATAAAGAAAAGTGATCACCTGCTTGGCTCTCTTTCTTTATAGATCCCATCTCTGAGAATCAAATGGATTCTGTCACTATTATCATTTGCTCCCTGATAAACTCCAAAGAGGCAGTGATGAGGAATTCTTTTGGAAATGATTGGTAAAATGTCAACTTGCTTAATAGGTACCACATGATAAGTTCTAAAAGGTGGGTAAGTTCACCGAGAATGAAAACTCACTGAATTTGATATAATAATGGCTCTTTTGTATTGTTAAGGAATTGGGTAAACTATGATTTTCTTAGAATCACAGATCTCAGAGCTGGAAAAGACTCCAAGAGAAACATCTTCAAATAAAATAATTGCTTTTGGGCAGTGACAGAAAAGAGAGTGAGGGATAAGTATTTTTGTTCAAGAAATGAGATGTAGCAATGGTGGAGGGTAGTAATTATTGACTTTATAAAAATGAGCTGGAAGGACCCTCAAAGATTGTGAAATGCATCTATCCTTGGGCGATGCCTGTGGCTCAAAGGAGTAGGGTGCTGGCCCCATATGCCGGAGGTGGTGGGTTCAAACCCAGTCCGAGCCCCCCCCCAAAAAAAAACTGCAAAAAAAAAATGCATCTTTCCCTCTCACTTAACAGATGATTACAGTGGCCTCAGAGATTTCACAACAAATCTGGGAAGGCCTGCAAGTGCAGCTTGACCCAGAATGCAGGTATTCTAATTCATAATCCTGTGCTCTTGCTAGAGGCATGGAATGCGCCTGGCTATCTCCTCAGGCTGGTCTGGGGAATCAGTGGTGCACTTGATTGAGGTCACGGACCCATGGCCTCAGAGACAGAGCAGACACAGGGCACATCTTCCTGGACAGTCCATCCACCTTGTACTTTCAGTCACATGATACAGAAGTCACTGGGCCAAGAGTCACAGTTGTCTGGTGGAAAATTTTGCATTTCTCATTAGGAAAAATAATTTCTCCCGTCTTTTTTTTTTCCATTCAGCTTTCTTCTATAATTCTTTTTCTGACTTTTTTATTCATCCCTTCTTTCCTACTGCCTCACTTCCTAGCTACGCAATTTCCACCAGACCTGGCCATAATTTGCCAAACAGCCCAGACACACCTAGTATTCTGTGTCTGATTTTAGTACTTAAGAGGACTGCAAATTATGATTGGAAGAAGAAGCTGACCTCACTTGACCACACTGTTTTTTGCTTTCTTTTCTTTCTAAAATTTTATTTATTTATTTATTGGTAGTTTTTGGCTGGGGCTGAGTTTGAAGCCACTACCTCCAGTATATGGGGCTGGCACCCTACTCCTTGAGCCAGAGGCACTGCCTCAGTTTTTTGCTTTCTTATACTAGGTAGTTTTCTTATTTCTCACTTTTCCCTTGCCTCCCACCCCTGTATTGTCCTATTGGTGGTCTACACAGTAAAAGTACATCTGAAAAAGAGAATTGAGGGGAAATTGGAGGAAGAGGAAAGAAGGTAGTGGTAGGCATGAGGTCAGATTCTTATTCTAATAAAATAAATGCCATAGATCCTTTATTTAATCTGATAAGTAGTCATAGGCATCTACTTTTTAAAATACATTTATTTCAAAGTGTTATGGGGCTACAAATGTTTTGGGTTACATAGGTCACGTTTGTAATGCTTGAGTCAGAGTTATTAGTGTGCCCCTTACCCAGATCCTGTTTATTATACCTGTTAGGTAGGTTTTCACCCATCCCCTTCCTGCCCTCCCCGTTTGATTCCCATTGAATTATATACTTCTTTCTATGCACGTATGTGCTCTTTGGTTTATTTACTCACTGTGGGCATCTACTTCTTCTGAGACTCTTTTTATGTCCCTTACTCCCATGTGTACTGTGTGAGACTTGAGTAAGTGTTGGGGAAAGATGTTCTACTCCAGCTCCTTGCCTTTCTGCAAATGCCCCCAGTGCCTTTATGGCATATCAATACGTCCACCATCCCCTTTTACAAATGAGAGAATAAGTCCCCAAAGAGAATTGAGTTGCCCATGTTTAATGCAATCCAATGGAAAATCCAGGACTAGAATTCAAGAATCCAGGCTTCCTCCCTCTTCTGTGACATTGCTGTTGACCACAGTAGAGTAGGGTTCCTCCCTTCCTTGAGCTCATGTCTAATACGGAGGATTGAAGATGCATCCTGAGTATAAGAAAAGGCTTACAAGGGAAAGTGTCAACCACAATAAAAATTAGAGGTCTATTTTTAGTGCACTCCCAGCTGTTCTGCTAATAATACGGGAAGTAACCTAACTCCAGGGTTATTTCAGCAAGTTTCTTTTTTTTCCTCTGAGGTTTTTTTTCATGACTTTTTGTGAGTTTAAGTGGCCAGACCAGCTTAATTATTTAGGTTTCTCTATCTCTGTGACTCTGAGACTGAGGTTGTCAAGGATATTGGTTGCTGAGAATTCATGCATCAGGTAAATAGTCAAATTAGTTGAATTGGGATTTTTTACAAAATCCTCCCTTTCTAGGAAAAGTGATAAGAAAGGAAAAGTAACATCCAAGTAGCAAGAATCAGTAGTTGGTTTCATGAAAGAAGTGATGCTTAGAATGGGTCTATTCTAGAAAGGCTGATGCTGGTTTGCACGCAGGAGTCTTGGATATAGAGAGGAAAGCTACAGTGGAGCCTCCACGTGAAATCTATTAAAATAGAGCTCCTCTGACTGAATAAAATTAGGCGTTCCTCTTCCCTCCCTTCCCTGCAGCTGCCCTACTTTGTTCATGGAACACTAGCATTCCAGCATCCCATTTTACAGATGGAAAATAAAGCCCCAAAGAGAAGTTAAGTTCCCAAATTTTATGTCAATTTAATGGAAGATCCAGAAATTAAGACCACTTGTAGGACCAACACTGAAAACAAACCCAACAAGATTAAAATAAAGCTCATAGCATGCCACTTAGATTATTTGCTAAGAGATCCTGAAAATGAAAACCATCATTTCCTTTGCAATATTATTCCTTGTGCTACTATTTTGCCTCCTTATGGGAAAAATTTAGAATCGGGAACCTAGGTCATTGCTCTTCCCCATTGAGCCTAATGAAAGTGAATGAGGCAAAGAATCTTCTTTGGAAGAGAAATGAAGGAATAAGAGCCAAAAAGAGGGAGTTCCAAGATGTCAGAATTTCCAGAAGTACAGAGCTTATCAGAATGATGCTGCTGGAATTCATTATCTGCAAATATTGGATTCAGTTTTTGCAAGTAACAGAACACTGCTGCAGATTGCAGTGTTATTGTGCTGGACAGGATTGGATAAAAGAAAAAGGTGTAATAAAATAGATGAATGCCAAAGGGGGGGGGGAACTTATTAACACACCCTGAAACATAGAAAAGTTAATTGAGCCAACTTTGATTTATTCTACTTGCTTGAATGCTAAATTTTTAACTCTAAATCTACCAAGATCAGTAGGTTTGCATGGAGAAATAACACTCAATTAAAGAATTACCTTAAAACCATATTCAGCTATTTTTAAAAATGATCACAAATTGGAGTATTGAAGACTAATCCAGTGGGCCATGCCAATTGTTTCTCCACTGAAGCAAGTGCTGTTTCTTATTAATAGTCAATTCTTTAGATTGAATCCAGAATTAACAATAAGCATTTGATTCTAACACATGGCGTATATCAATGCCACTAGGGACAGAGATGTTCACAGTTAATCAGTATTTCTATAGGATTGCCAAAGGCTTGAATAAACAGTGGAATCTGCAGGTTTTCAGGACAGTAGACATCTAAGCCAGGGTTCCTCAACCTCTGTTACTGATATTTGGAGCTGAATAATTCTTCTGTTGAGGTGGGCTCTCCTTTGCATTTTAGAGGGGTCAGCAATATCCCTGGCCTTTACCTGCTAGATTCTTTCAGTAGCAACACTCCTTTCCCCCTCTCCAACCTGTGATGACCCCCCTCCCAGAAAATCTCCATACATTGCAAATTGGAAGCCAAAAACTCCTCAGAATTGAGGAGCGCTAATTTAAATATGTGGCCATATTTGCGATGATTGGCTCTAAGGATAGACAAGTACAATTCAAGTTTTGACAATGTATAATAGATGGCAGCCTGCCAACTGATGAATCACGATTTATGAAAAAGTTTCATAACAGCTAGACAACTTCATAGGAAGAAATCCAAGTTGCAAAGCACTGGCCTCCTATCTCATAGTTACCCCTCCAGGGGTACAATAGTTTTGGTTTATAGAAATAGAGGACATGACTTGTTGTACTAATAGGAGAAAGCAGGTTGCTCTGGCAACACAAGCACCATTTACTTGTGAATTCCAAACTCTGGAATCACTAGATTTCTCCATTCATCTTCTAAGATATCCAAACCCAGTCATTCAAAAATAATCCAGTGTAGCAATTAAGTTTTTTCTGGGTTAGTTCTTTATCACATACATTCTTAGGAAGCAGCTTGACTCAAACAAAAAATGCCAACTTATAGAAGTCTGGGAACTTGGTTAAAGAGGAGGTCAGAGGAAAGAAGAAATGACACACGAAGAGTGAAAGAGTCAAAGGGGAGTATAGAAATAGAGGGGAAGGATAGAGAACTAATAAAAATGAGGTATGAAAGGCAAGAGCAAGCAAACTGAAGTCCAAGCAGGGTCCTAAGCACGGACAGAAGCACAAAACAGAATTGAAATGTTGTGTACTCTGATATCAGGGTCTTTGTAATAAAACCAATAATTCAAAAATCATATTGGGCTTTCTTGCTCTATTCCCCGTATTTTGTTGAGACACCTCTGCCTTGGTAAAGCCCACGATCACAGAGGCAATGAATGGGCTTCTTCAGTGAAAGAGAAGGAAAAAAATCCTTCTGGTAAGAGATTCCACGTGCACAGCACTGCGTATTTGCCAAATGATAAGATTTCCTTCTACAAAAGAAAAGAAAAAATCACGGAGAGAGATCCCCCAATTTAAAATGTTAATGATTAGAGTACATTAAGTTATACTGTTTGCCCAGTCAGCAATTAAAGAATTCGTTAGGCCTCTTAGGTCCAATATTTTCTGGTCAGCCCTAAAGATATGAAGATGAATATTCAAAGTCCACTGAGGGAAACAGATGTGTATACAACTAGAATACTATTTCTTCAGGTAAGAAATCGGGGTGTTCCTATGTGATAATGTGGTGGTGGGTCAGCAAGTATTTGTAGCAAGGCAATGAAATTGAATGTGGAAAAGAATTAAACTCAAGATTTATAATGTATGAGGCATGCCTTTTTAAAAATTCTAGTTGTTTATTTGTTTAGGTATTGAGGTATTTATTTTTTCTTGATATAGAGTCTCACTGTGTTGCCCTGGTAGAGTGCTGTGGCATCACAGCTCACAGCAATCTCAACCTATTGGGCTTAAGTGATTCTCTTGCCTCAGCCTCCCATGTAGCCTCCCTATAGGCACCCACCACAACACCCAGCTATTTTTTGGTTGGAGTTATCATTGTTCTTTGGCAGGGCTGGGCTGAATTCGAACCCTCTAGCTCCAGTATGGTGCTAGTGGCTGGTGCCCTAACTGTTTAAACTACAGGCACCAAGCCAAATTCTGGTTGTTTCTAAGATTTAGATAGGAAAAAGGAATTTAAAAAAATATCGAAAGCAGAGATAATGAAAAATTCGAAGAATTCCTTTAATTAAGAATACAGGGTTAGGCACAGTGGCTTACGCCTGTAATCGTAGCATTCTAGGAGGCCGAGGCAGTTAGATTGCTGGAGCTCATAAATTCGAGACCAGCCTGAGCAAGATTGAGACCCCGTCTCTAAAAATAGTGGGGCATTGTGGTAGGCATCTGTAGTCCCAACTACTCAGGAGGCTGAGGCAAGAGCATCACTTTGAGTCCATGAGTTTGAAGTTGCTGTGAGCTGTGACATCCCAGCACTCTACCAAGGGTGACAAAGTAAGACTCTTGTCTCAAAAAAGAAAATAAATAAGAAAGAAAAAAAGAGAAAGAATACAATTTAAAGAACAAATTTGATTTATCACATTTTTTTTTTCATTCAGAGCCCCCAGCTGTGGTCCTGGGTAGAGTATTAAGGCATCCCAGCTCACAGCAATTTAAAGTCTTGGGCTTAAGCGATTTTCTTGCCTCAGCCTCCCAAGTAGCTGTGACCACAGGTACCCCCCACAATGCCTGGCTATTTTTTGGTTGTACATGTCATTGTTTGGTGGGCTCAGGCTGGATTCAAACCTGCCAGCTCTGTTGTATGTGGCTGGTGCCTTAGCTGCTTGAGCTACAGGCACTGAGCCGATTGATCACATTTTTAAAAGAAACTTTTTTAATCTGAGCCTTGAAAAAAATCAGCATATGGTAACATATGAAATGATGCCTTTTAGATAATTTTACTAGCAATTATGAAACATATTACTTCAAAGCTAAATTCAAGTGAATTATATCTTTCAGTGCATTTTAAAGTTTTTTAAAGACGTCATCTTGGCATTTCAGGTTTCTTTGAAATCCTGGGTTCAACTCAACCTGCCCTTTTACAGTTTTCCAAATTACTCATCTTCTTGCTGCCTCAGTTTCTACTTCTGTGAAAAGGTACAAATAAGTACAAATTTAAAAAAATTAAAGATTTCCTAACTCGCAGCATTGATGCAAAGATAAAATAAGGAAATATTAGTGAAAGTCATTTAGGAGAGCTAAGCAAACGTAGAATAAGGGGCAAGAAAGAGGAAGAATGAAAATCCTTGTTCCGCAGACTAAATCATGACGTGATAATGTTATGAAAGGACGCTCAGAAGGAAATCTTCCATTACTTCACACAGCTGAAATGTGGGCCAGATGACTTCATTACTTTGTCAAAACAACTTATTGAATTGTTTTTACCTCAAAACATAAAAACATATCAAGAATGTCATTAAACTAATAAAGAAAAATGTTTTGTGTGTGTTTATGAAGAATCAGACAAAAATAAATACAAATCTAGGGCAAAATACTAGTGAAACTTTGAAAACCAGGTAATATTATCTTCTTCATACATTTTCTTTTCTTTTCAAAACTGATTTATAAGGAAACCCGACATCCGGCTCTGTGGCTTACACTTGTAATCTTAGCACTTTGGGAGGCTAAGGTGGGAGAATTATTTGAGGCCAGGAGTCTGAGACCAGCCTGGACAACATTGTGAGACCCTATCTCTAAAAAAAAAAAAAATCAGCCAAATGTAATGGTATACACCTATAATCCCAGTTATTCAGGAGACTGAGCTGAGGGACTCACTTGAGCTCAGGAGTTTGAGGTTATGGTGTTCTATCTACACGGTCACACCACTGTGCTCTCTCCCTGCCTCAAAAAGAAAAAGTTACTGCAACCAAACTCTTAGACTTAGTGTCAAGGCGGTATGTTATATAACTATTAATATAATTATTAGTAATAATAAATGTTTACTATTCCTATATTTCTTTTTTTTCTTTTTTTGCAGTTTTTGGCTAGGGCTGGGTTTGAACCCGCCACCTCCAGCATATGGGGCTGGTGCCCTGCTCCTTTGAGCCACAGGCACTGCCCTCTATATTACATTTCTTATGTCAAAAGCTTTACATAAATTTTCTCATCAAATTCTCACAACCACCATAAAATATAGATTTTGGTATAGCCTTCAGAGGTTGAAAGGTTAAATAACATGTTCAATAGTATGTCTAAGGTTACACTGCTGGTAAATAAGAGAGTCAGAATCTGAATTGAGATTTTCTGGTCACAAAACTTGAGTTCTCCTCTGTTTCTCACTGCTCAGGTTTGACATCAAACAGATGTATATATTCAAAAAGTCCCACCTGAAATTAGCTGTATGATACTTGAAAAGTTTGCCTAATGCGAACCAAAGTCTCCTGTTAGGAAAATCGGGATAATGACATCTCTTCACAGAGTTCTTGTGAGTTGAAAAAAAGAAAAAAAAATTGTCCTTCGTAACATGGCTTCTAGAACAGAGGGATGAATGTGGAAGATGAAGGGCAAAGGAATTTTTAGACAAATATGTCATGATAAATGGAGAAAGTGATTACACATACAGCACGTTCAGAAAACCAGGAATACACAGAACAAGAGCTTGATCTATTTGGTTTGAGCTCCTGGACTTGGGTTCAGACTCCACACATCTCAGCACCGACTTGCCAGCCTCCTCACTATCAAATTAATACCAATATCATCCTCTTAGTGGGAACTGGGAACTGTTTGTTTGCTATGTTAAGAAAAGTCCTTTCGCTCTCTTCCCCACTGCATTCTCCTGTCCTCTGATTTCATAATTTCCTTGAGATTGTGGCCTCTCCTTTGTATTTTTCAAAAAAAAAAAAAATGGACCCTGTTCAAACACATTCCAAACCTTCTCTGTTTCATATTAATAGATAAAATCTCTTCCCACAGACCAACACATCTTGGGAATTTTAAACCCCTTTAAGCCTTTTTCCCACCCCATGGGAGACGGCCTAGGTTTGAGAATCAACAAACATCTCTTCATCACAGACACCAAAAATGAAACTGCTTTGTGTATAACAGTTGGGGAAATGGGATAGTAGCTCACATGAAAAAGTGCAGGGTTATCAGTCTGGGAGTCACCAATTTCGGCAGTGTTTCCAGTTTTGTCACCAGTCTTTTTCTCTAGCCCTTGGAGTTTCCATGTGGACATGGGCGACATTAGACCAGATAGTTCCTGAGAGCTCTTCTACATGTGCCATCTCGAGACTGGGAAATACTGTGGGGGACTGTATCTCGTTATATAGCGAGCCAACAATCTACCTGTGCAAACAGAAAACTGATGAGATAATAATATAATGGAATATAAAGTGCAATGGAAATAAAAGTAGTTTAAAAGGTTATAGGATAAGAAGCACTTCTTTTTCTTGAGACAAAGTCTTACTCTGTTGCCCAGGCTACAGTGCTATGGCATTAGCCTAGCTCACCTCAAACTCCTGGGCTCAAGTGATCCTCCTGCCTCAGCTTCTTGAGTAGCTGGGATTACAGGTGCCTGCCACAATGGCTGGCTAATTTCTCTATTTTTAGTAGAGACAAGCGTCCTGCTCTTGCTGAAGCTGGTGTTGAACTCCTGAGCTCGGGGGGTCCACCAGCCTTGGCCAGTCAGAGAGCTAAGAAGCCTTTCTAATGTATCTGATGCTTGTTCTCACCCTGGGATAGAGTCAGTTTAAAGTAAAACTTGAAAGGACATTACCCTAATTTACCGTAGTATTAAATATGTAATTTGGTGGTACATTAAGAGGGTAAAGTAGGCCATGTTTAAGACGGACAGAGGAGATAGATAAAATGCTCAAAACCATGTTATATGAGAAACAATATAGGATGAGTAGACTAACACAGACAAAAGAGAAGAAAAAACCTTGTCTTGGGGGTGTAGAAAAGGTTCGTCATTTGAGATAATTACTATTGACCTTTATGGCACCAAGAAGTTGAAGTACTCTAACCTAATTAGCAGAAGTAATTGAGAACAAGATTTTGGCTGAAGTATGAAAGACTATCTAACACAAACAGCTGCTCTGAGATAGAATAGGAACATCAGGGAGAAGATGAGATGTTCAAACATGAATTAGACACGTCCCTTACAAGGAGGTCGCAGTTAAGGTTCAAGCAATAACCTTGAAATAGATGAGATCTCATGTATTTTTCAATCCCGAATCAATAAACTCCATGATTTTGTGAAATGAAAATTTGTCTCGGCTCGGCGCCTATAGCTCAACTAGCTAGGGCGCCAGCCACGTACACCTAAGGTGGCGGGTTCGAATCCCCAGCCCGGACCCGCCAAACAACAATGACGGCTGCAACCAAAAAAAAAATAGCCGGGCGTTGTGGCGGGCGCCTGTGGTCCCAGCTACTTGGGAGGCAGAGGCAAGAGACTCGCCTGAGCCCAGGAGTTGGAGGTTGCTGTGAGCTGTAATGCCACGGCACTCTACCCAGGGGGATAGCTTGAGGCTCTGTCTCCAAAAAAAAAAAAAAAAATTTTATTTATTATTTTTGAGACAGCCTCAAGCTGTCACCCTAGGTAGACTACCATGGAACCACAGTTCACAGCAACCAGTTCCTGGGCTTAAGTGATTCTCCTGCTTTAGCCTCCCAAGTAGCTGGGACTATAGGCGCCTGCGCCCACCACCATGCCCAGCTATTTTTTGGTTGTAGTTGTCATTGTTGTTTGGCAAGGCCAGTCTGGATTCAAACCCACCAGCTCTGGCATATGTGGCTGGCACCTTAGCCACTTAAGCTTTAGGCGCCGAGCCAGCCTTACATTCTTTTAAGAGATCCTCCTAAGTTGTTGGAAGCCCAAGTATATACCACGACGTCCAACCAAAGGGTGTTTAGTGACATCCCTGGCCTCCACCCACCAGGCACGAGTAACATGACACAGACACTGCCAAATGTCCCATGGACAGGTGAAAGAAATCATGTTAAAAACTATTAATGGAAAATTATATACCCATTCTATCTTTAGGGAAGGATTCTTTACAAAAGTTGTTTTTCTGGGTTGGCGCCCGTACGTAGCTCAGTGTTTAGGGTGCCAACCACATAGACCAGAGTTGGGTGGTTTGAACCCAGCCCTGGCCTGCTAAACAATGACAACTACAACAACGACAACAACAAATAAATAGCCAGGCGTTGTGGTATGCCTTTGTAGTCCCAGCTACTTGGGAGGCTGAGGCAAGAGAATCACTTAAGCCCGAGAGTTGGAAGTTGCTGAGACCTGTGATGCCATGATGTTCTACCCAGGGTGACTCTGTCTCAAAAAAAAATAAAAAAAATAAAGTTGTTTTTCTTTAGAAATATTTATACCAATTTCCTTTATTCAATATACTTGCCATAGATAGGATAAAGCAAGTTAATAATTTAAAAAAATTAATTTGGCTCAGCACCTAGGGCATTAGCCACATACACTGGGGCTGGGGGGGTTGAACCCAGCTGGGACCTGCCAAACAACAGTATAACAACTACCAAAAAAAAAACCAGCCAGGCATTGTGGTGGGCACCTGTAATCTCAGCTACTTGGGAGGCTGAGGCAAGAGAACTTAAGACCTTAGGAGTTTGCCATTGTTGTGAGCTGTGATGCCAGAGCGCTCTACCAAGGGCAACATAGTGAGAGACTTTGTCTCAAAAAAAAAAAAAAAAAAAAAGGTGATAAAGTGAGACTCTGTCTCTACAAACAAACAAAAAAAGTAGCTAACATACATCAGCTCCATAGTCTGATCTTTGCCTCGAGCCCCAAATTGTCACATGTCACTAAATCTCTGTTCACATACAAAGATAAATCAGGTTTTCGTTTCTAAGCAATGTGCTTCAAGGGTCATTTTACTTTCTTCTTTTAATTATCCTGCAGAGTTAAATACAGGTGACTGTGTCCTGAAGAGGCAGTGCCTGGCAGAAGTTCCAACGACTCCCAATGCCCCATCTGGGAGTTCTGGGGTTCATTCCTCAGATGCTCTGCACCTCAGTAACATCTATGGTATTACTTAGATGAGTATGAAATAATACAGGCCAACCGCGTGTCTGGATTAAGGGGTTGGCTGGCATAGTAAATGCTCAATAAATGCCACAGGCTGCTATTTATGCATTACTTTTGTATCTTGGGGGTTTTTTGAGACAGAGTCTCACCACATCACCCTAAATTGCTCACAGCAACCTCAAACTCTTGGGCTCAAGCAGTTCTCTTGCCTCAGCCTCCAAAGAGGTGGGACTATAGGCACCCACTACAATGCCCAGCCATTTTTTTGTTGCCAGTTATTATTGTTTAGCTGGCCTGGGCTTGGTTTGAACCCGCCATCCTTGGTGTATGTGGCTGGCGCCATAACCAATGTGCTACAGGCACCAAGTCTATGGATTACTTTTGTAATGAAACAAGTCGGGTTTTTTGTTTGTTTTTGGATATAGCACCTTGCTCTGTCATCCAGGCTGGGGTATAATGATTGTTACCATAGACCATTGCAGCCTTGAACTCCTAGTTTTAAGTAATCCCCCTTATCCTCCCAAAATACTGGAATTACAGGTATGAGCCACAGTGCCTGGATCTATGTGAGTTATTAAAAACAGATCTGGTTCATTAATATCCTTGAGCCTGAGCAGGTACACAAGTCTTTTTTAAAAAGAAACATACTTTACTTGCACAAAACTGATTAGTTTTGAAAGATCCTTAAATGCCCTTAAAGTGGTTTTTGTGGGTGTTAAACAAATGGTTGAGAATTTGAATTGGTCCGTCTTATTATAGTACTGAAATTAAGTCTACTTAATTTGTCAAGTCACGTTCATGCCCTGATTTTATATACTATACAATAAACACTGTGAAACTTGAAAAAAAAAAAATAAAAACAAAACCAGATCTGGTTCATATCCAAGTTTGGATCAAGGAGGCAAAGTTAATAACTATAAAATCTGTCTAGCCATCTCTAACCAAAAGAGTACAGATATAAAGTTCACACTCAATGATTGACTTTGATCTCTTGCAGCCTGGTACGTGATAGGCACTAGGTCCCTGCTAGCTGGCAGTGTGTTAGATGTCACTGCAGTTTGTCAGCTACTTTCCATAGAACCTCAGCAACTGCTGTGTCCTGCTGTTACACAGAAATCTAAGCACACTAGACAAGGGAGTTTGGTGGGTACTTGCTGGTGCATGGCACAAATTGGGCATCTCTTCATCTGTCCCCCTGGGTGGAGTGCCGTAGCATTACAGCTCACAGCAACCTCCAACTCCTGGGCTTAAGCGAGTCTCCTGCCTTAGCCTCCCAAGTAGCTGGGACCACAGGTGCCTGCAACAACGCTCAGCTATTTTTTTTTTTTTTTGAGACGGAGCCTCAAGCTATCCCCCTGGGTAGAGTGCCATGGCATCATGCTCAAAGCAACCTCCAACTCCTGGGTTCAAGCAAGTCTCATGCCTCAGCCTCCCAAGTAGCTGGGACTACAGGCGCCCGCCACAACGCCGGGCCATTTTTTGGTTGCAGCCATCATTGTAGTTTGGTGGGCCCGGGCTGGGGATTCGAACCCGCCACCCTAGCTGTATGTGGCTGGCGCCTTAGCCACTTGAGCCACAGGCGCCGAGCCGACGCTCAGCTATTTTTTGGTTGTAGCCATCATTGTTGTTTTGCGGGTCCGGGCTGGATTCGAACCTGCCACCTTAGGTGTATGTGGCTGGCGCCTTAGCTATTTGAGCCACAGGTGCCGAGCCTGTCCTTTATCCTTGACAAGGGGTACCCTCCCACACAGCCTTTTAGTAGTGGTAACACTTACAGCAAGCTGGATGGCCAGGTTGTCGGCCACCTTGTCCAAGAGGGCAGTTGTGGGCTTCTCTTTACATAGCAGTACCAGCTCCAGATCCAAATCCCCCTTGAGCAGAAGACCCTTTGCCACAAGGCCCACACGCATCACACCTCGCAGGGTTCTTGTCATGTGCTCAGTCTTCTGTTCCCTGAGGGACAGTCCAAAGCACAGCTCAGAGAGAATTCATTCTGGTCAAAACCCAGAGGCTCTGGGAGTTTCTTAGAGAGGTGCTGACCCTGGCACTAGCTAGCCTCCCTAGAAAGAAAGCACCATAACAACACCTCAAACTTACCCAGCCCCTTCTTTGCTCTCATCCTCAGGGGGCACATCCATACTGTCAGACTCAGCATGTTCACCACTGCCTTTTTCCTGCTCATCTATCCAATCAGATACAGCTTTGAGTGCCCGCTCAGTGTGAGACACCATGTTCTGGACTGCCTCCAGTTCCTCTTGTGTTGGATAAACAGAAGAATGCTTTGCCATCACATGGCGATCATCATTCACAAAAATTCGCATTGGACGCTGTAAGTATGAAAATTGAGTTAAAAATGACAAAAAGAGAATAGGCAACGCAAAGTTAATCTTTTAAGGGACATAACTCAAAATTATGCTGTATGTTTCATGTGAAAATAAAAATTTGAATTTGTATACAAATACAAATGAAGGACTGAGGACAAGCCAACTCAACAGCTATTTTCTGGGCAAAGGAAACAGTGGGGCATTTAGTTAGTACGTTTCTATACTACATGAACTGTAATGTTATCATATGAAACATCTTACTTTGTAACTCAGAAAGTCTAAAGAAAATGGTAACAGAATCCAAATGACGGGGGAAATGCTAAACCTTTATAAAGAACAGCATTTGAGATTTAAAAAACAAAACACTTACCATTTTTACTTCTTTTTTCTGTAGTGTCTGGAAATCAAACTTTGCTTATCTTTTCAAACTGTGACAGATTTCCTTGGTGTTATCAATACTTCAACTATCTATAAAATCAGAAAATCTTTTTAGTTCCAAATAATTCAGAGATAGGTCAATTTCAGCAGCAAGAATAGTGTTAACACAGCAGGACACATCTTTATTTCCAAGTAACCACTGCTAAGCCGAGACATTAAATAACTAATTATAATATTGCTTTAAAAGCGCCAGTGTCTCACACCTGTAATCCTAGCACTTTGGGAGGCCAAGCAGGTGGATCATTTGAGCTCTGGAGTTGGAGACTAACTTGAGCAAAAGTAAAACCCATCTAAAAATAGAAAAATCCAGGTATGGTGGTCCACACCTGTAGTCCCAACTAGTGGGAAGACTGAGGCTAGAGGATTGCTTGAGCCCTGGAGTTCAAAGTTGCTCATCATGGGACTCTATATAGCACCAGAGAGAAAGAAAAAAAAAAAAATTCTAGGCTCAGCACCTATAGCACAGTGGTTATGGTGCCGGCCACCTGCACCAAGGCTGGAGGTTCAAACCTGGCCCAGGCCAGCTAAACAACAATGATAACTGCAACAGATAAAAACAGCCAGGCGCTGTGGCAGGCACCAGCAGTCCCAGCCACTTAGATGGCTGAGGCAAGAGAATTGCTTAAGCCTAAGAGTTTGAGGTTGAGGTTGCTGTGAGCTGTGACACCATGGCACTCTACCAAGGGCAACATAGTGAGGCTATGTCTCAAAAAAAAAAAAAAAATTTTTTTTACGACGAATACAGCTGATTCCTAAAAGCCAGGTCTGACCATCAGACTCATACCCCCTCCAATGGCAACTTTCTTTTCTATCTTCCTTCATCATTTCTTGACATAAAGTATGCCAATTTTTATAATATAAAACATAAAAATAAGCCCAGGGGCTCGGCGCCCGTGGCTCAAGCAGCTAAGGCACCAGCCACATACACTTGAGCTGGAGGGTTTGAATCCAGCCCGGGCCTGCCAAACAACGACAGCTGCAACCAAAAAATAGCTGGGCGTTGTGGCGGGCACCTGTAGTCCCAGCTACTTGGGAGGCGTAGGCAGGAGAATCACTTGAGCCCAGGAGCTGGAGGTTGCTGTGAGCTGTGATGTCACAACACTCTACCCAGGGCGCCAGCTTGAGGCTCTGTCTCAATAAATAAATAAAAAATAAGGCCAGGCATAGTGGATTTACAACTGTTTCCTAGCACTCTGGGAGGCCAAGGCAGGTGGACTGCCTAAGCTCAGGCGTTCAAGACTAGCCTAAGATTGAGGATCCTATGAGCTATGACGCCCAGGCACTCTACACCAAGCAAAGAGTGAGACTATAAATTCATAAAAATGTTAACAGATATCCAAAAAACTCTATAGGAAGTTTTTTTTTTCTTCTTTGAGACAGAGTCTCACTATGTCACCCTCGGTAGAGTGCTGTATCATCACAGCTCACAGCAACCTCCAACTCTTGGGTTTAAGCGATTCTCTTGCCTCAATCTCCCAAGTAGCTGAGACTACAGGTGCCTGCCATAATAATGCCCAGCTATTTTTTGGTTGCAGTTGTCATTGTTGTTTAGTTGGCCCAGGATGGGTTCTAACCCACTAGCCTTGGTGCATGTGGCTGGCACCATAACCACTGTGCTACAGGTGCTGAGCCTCTACAGGAAGTTTCTAAGAAACAGTAGAACATGTTTTTTAAAATCTTAATGCGTGGAGAAGTAAAGGAGCTCTGGGCCTCCAAGGCAAGAAATGGAAGACAGGCATGAGAAAGGACCCACAAATTATTCTGTGAAACAGGAAAGTAGGAAACTATCTGAAATGTCAGGTGGACAATGACCACCATAGTAGGTTTAACTTTGGAGAGGCTGAGACAACTTAAGTGTACAACAACAGAAGGCTTCAGGACAAATGGAGCTATTAATTGCCATTGAGATCTCTAAATTAACATGCCTACTACAACCTACTCAATTCCCACTCTGTACCAACAGTTTGGTCCATACTGAAATCTTCCAAATGAGTGAACAATTCGCCCATCTATCTAAACTGGCTTACCAGCCAGCACCACAGGCTCAATCCTGAAAAGGCACAAGCTTGGTGGATAAAGTGACAGGATTGGGCAAAATAAGGATTTCCCACAATGCTTTAGGACTATTTAGCAATCCTAATTGCAAATTTAAAGGTTCCAAAGTTAAGTTTTAATACCCAAGGATTAAACCACAGCAGACAAACCTGCAGAGCCAGGCAACAGGACAAGGCAGGGTCAAAAGTTCCCTGATTTAGGGGAGTGGGGGAGAGGGGATGAAGGAGGAATGTGAAGAGGACTAGAGGAATGGGATGGGAAGATGGGAAGACTAGTCTCTGTTCTTAGGTCTTCACTGCGCCTGGGATCACCAAGTGGGAGCTTCCACATAGATCTGGGCCTAAACCTTCCCTGCTTGTCCAGCCATGTGGTTTTGAAAAGTTTCCATGATTCCATGAGCTTCCTACTTAAGGAAGTGGCCCCTATACCTTCTTCAAGGAAACTGTGAAAATTAAACAAGCACAAGCCTGATACACTCAAAACCCACAGCAGCTTCTACTATCAACAGGACAATATACTCCCAGGCTGCTGTAAAAGCCAAGTGAGTTATCTGCATGCCAAAGTGCATCCTTATGAAGGAAGGAATTAATGGTCATTCAGAAAGATAACATTGTGGTTGTGTTGTGTTTGAAAAAAAAAATATCTTGAGTGGGGCATCGCCTGTGGCTCAAGGAGTGGGGTGCCGGCCCCCTATACCTGGGGTGGTGGGTTTAAGCCCGGCCCCAGCCAAAACTGGAAAAAAAAAATCTTGCCTTGGTACATGTAACTCAGCGGCTAGGGCACCAGCCACATACAATGGAACTGGTGGGTTCAAATCCGATCCAGGCCTACTGGACAACAATGACAACTACAACCAAAAAATAGCTGGGCACTGTGACAGGAACCTGTAGTCCCAGCTACTTAGGAGGCTGAGGCAAGAGAATCACTTAAGCCCAAGGGTTAGAGATTGCTGTGAGCCCTGATGCCATGGCAGGGTAACAGTGTGACACTGTGACCAAAAAAAAGGAGCTCCTTGAGAAGTGCTGATTACTTGCTTATAAGAGGAAACACAGCAAGTGTGCCAGGGTCTTACTAAGCTAGAGACTAAGTAGGCTTGTCCAGAGAACATGAGAGCTGACTTGTGTGGGTGCCCAATGGCTACAAGAATCATAAAATTAATGCTCCAGCTGGGTGCAGTAGCTCACCACCTATAATCCCAGCACTCTGGAAGGCGAGATGGTAGATCACTTTGGCTCAAAATCCAAAGATTAATGTTTCAGCTGGGGGCAGTAGCTCACAACTATAATCCCAGCAATATGGGAGGCTGAGGTGGTAGATTGCTTGAGCTCACCTGTTTGAGGAACAGCCTGAGAAGAGGGAGATCCCCGCCTCTAAAAAATAGCCAGGTGTGGTAGCGACCATAGTTCAGTGGGTAGGGCCCCGGCCACATACACTGAGATTGGCAGGTTTGAACCTAGGAAAGGCCAGCTAAAACAACAATGACCACTGCAACCAAAAAAAACCAGCCAGTTGCTGTGGCAGGCTCCTGTAGTCCCAGATACTTGGGAGGCTGAGACAAGAGAATTATTTCAGGTTGCTATGAGCTATGACACCATAGCACTCTACTGAGGGCAACAAAATGAGACTCTGTCTCAAGAAAAAGAAAGAAAAGAGGAGAAAAAAAGGACTAATGCGTCCACCTATGTAAAGTTCAGGAACTAATCGACAATGGGGAAAAAGGCCCAACAATATTCTGCTCTTGGAGGATGGTGGCAGGGATCATGTGGAAAGTCATCCATGGGAACTTTCTGGGGGGATGGTCACAGTCTACATCTTAGTAGGGGCTGAGTATATGCTGTGGTCAAAATTTACTGAACAATATACTCGAAATCTCTACATTGCTTCAAAAGAAAAAAAAAAGGCAAATACTGAACTCTAGTTATGTAGAGGGAAAATAAAATTTTTTTTTTAAGACAGAGTTTTGCTATGCCACCCTTGGCAGAGTGCCATGGTGTCACAGCTCACAGCAACTTTAAACTCTTGGCCTTAAGTGATGCTCTTGCCTCAGCCTCCCAATTAGCTGGGACTACAGGCACCCGCCACAACACCTGGCTATTTTTTGTTGCAGTTATCATTGTATTAGCAGGCCTGGGTGGGGTTCACACCTCTACCCTCAGTGCATATGGCTGGGGCCATAACCACTGTGCTATGGGTCCCGAGCCTCTGCTACTTATTTTTATGATTGATGTCAAACTAAAGGGACAGGCTCAGCGCCTGTGGCTCAAGTGGCTAAAGCGCCAGCCACATACACCTGAGCTGGCAGGTTTGAATCCAGCCCGGGCCTGCCAAACAATGACAGCTGCAACCAAAAAAATAGCTGGGTATTGTGTCAGGCAGGCACCTGTAGTCCCACCTACCTGGGAGGCAGAGGTCAGAATCACTTGAGCCCAGGAGTTGGGGGGTTACTGTGAGTTGTGATGCCACAGCACTCGACCCAGGGTGACAGCTTGAGGCTCTGTCTCAAAAAAAAGCTAAAGAGACAGAAGAATGGAACAGTACAAGAGGTGAACAGACTGTGTGAAACACAAGTATAATCGAATGTCAGTGGTACACACTTAGGCTGTATCTATCGATAGCTGTTCACTGTAAAATTGTGTACCTTTTTTGAATGTTTGAATATTTTCATAAGATGCCAAAAAAATTACTAAAAGTGCTACAAGACACTAAATTAATGCAAATTAATGAGTCCATAGATACCTAAACAACAAAAAACCATGGGCGGCGTCTGTGGCTCAGTGGGTGGGGCATTAGCACCACCCACGGAGGGTGACAAGTTTAAACCCAGCCCCAGCCAAACTACAACAAAAAAAAATACCTGGGTGTTGTGGCGGGCGCTTGTAGTCCCAGCTACTTGGGAGGCTGAGACAAAAGAATCGCCTAAACCCAGGAGTTGGAGGTTGCTGTGAGCTGTGACGCCATAGCACTCTACAGAGGCCGACAAAGTACAACTCTGTCAAAAAAAAAAAAAAAAAAAACCTCTGATTTTCCACATTTGAGATGTTTATATCCCAACTTGTTTTTTTTTTAAGAGACAGAGTCTCACTTTGTTGCCCTCAGTAGAATGCAATGGCATCACAGCTCACAGTCACCTCCAGCTCTTGGGCTTAGGTGATTCTCTTTCTTCACTCCGCCTCCCTAGTAGCTTGGACTACAGGTGCCCACCACAACACCTGGCCATTTTTTGTTACAATTTGGCCAGGACCAGGTTCAAACCCGCCACCCTCAGTATATGGGGCCAGCAACCTACTCACTGAGCCAGAGGCACAGCCCAATATCCCACCTTTATACTCTGAACATTGTTTTGTTTTTTTGCGACACTGTCTCACTGTGTTGCCCTCAATAGAGTGCCATGGTGTCACAGCTCACAGCAACGTCAAATTCTTGGGCTTAAGTGATTCTCTCGCCTCAGCCTCCCAGTAGCTGGGACTACAGGTGCCCATGGTTGTGATTGTTGTTTAGCAGGCCCAGGTTGGATTTGAACCCACCAGTCCCAGTGTATGTGGTCAGCATCTTAGCCACTGAGCTACGGGTGCTGAGCCCACTCTGAAAATTGTTAAGGGCCTGGGCGGTGCCTGTCACTCTGTGGGTAGGGCACCAGCCCCATATATGGAGGGTGGTGGGTTCAAACCCGGCCCCGGCCAAAAACGCAAAAAAAAAAAAAAAAAAAATTCTGGGCATTGTAGTGGGCTCCTGTAGTCCTAGCTACTCAGGAGGCTAAGGCAAGAGAATTGCCTAAGCCCAGGAGTTGCAGGTTGCTGTGAGCTGTGACGCCATAGCACCTACCAAGGGGCATAAAGTGAGACTGTCTCTACCAAAAAAAAAAAGTTAAGGGACTTAAAAGTTCACTCCCCTCCCCAGCTAGTGCTGGGAAGTTCTAATAAAAACACCACCTGACAGATTAGATGGTGTGAGTAGAAAACCACTCTTAAAATCCAGGGGAACAAGATGTCACTGGGTCAAAACATCACTTCTAGGCATGCACAGTGGCTCATATGGTTAGTCCCAGCTACTCCAGAAGCTGATGCAGGAGGAGCACTTGGAGCCCAGGAGTTGAGGTTACAGTGAGCAATGATCTTGCCACTGTATTCCTGCCTGGGTGACAAAGCAAGACTCTGCCTCTAAAAATCACCTTGTGCAAGGCCAGGTGTGGTGGCTCAAATCTGTAATCCTAGCACTCTGGGAGGCTAAGGTGGGCAGATTACTTTAGCTCAGGAGTTTGAGACTAGCCTGAGCAACCCCCATCTCTACTAAACAGAAAAATGAGCTGAGCATTGTGGGGCAGGTACCTGTATTCTCAGCTGCTTGGGAAGCTGAGGCTTGAGGATCTCTTGAGCCCAAGAGTTTTGAGGTTGCTATGATGATGCCACTTGCACTCAACCCCAGGGTAACAGAGTAAGACCCTACAAAACCCCACCAGCTCGGCACCTGTGGCTCAAGCGGCTAAGGCGCCAGCCACATACACCTAAGGTGGCGGGTTTGAATCCCCAGCCTGGGCCCGCCAAACAACAACGATGGCTGCAACCAAAAAATGGCCAGGCGTTGTGGTGGGCACCTGTAGTCCCAGC
>CAUYTI010148323.1:0-51316 GCA_963575145.1 Galago senegalensis
GCCTGTGGTCCCAGCTACTTGGGAGGCGGAGGCAGGAAACTCGCTTGAGCCCAGGAGTTGGAGGTTGCTGTGAGCAGTGAAGCCATAGCACTCTACCCAGGGGGACAGCTTGAGGCTCTGTCTCAAAAAAAAAAAAAAAAAAAAATAGTAATAACACAGAGGATCATATGTATCCTTCACCCAGCCTCTCCTAGTGGGAGCCTCTCACAGAACTATAGCACACAGCACAAGCAGACTGTTGACTTTGATACGGTCAGGGTGCAGGACAGGTTCATCACCACAGTCCCTCCTCTGCCCTTTTTTAGACACATCCACTTACCCCTAGGTACCCATCACGAATCTCTGGCAACCACCTGTCTGTTTAGCATTTCTATGATTTTATCATTTCCAGAATGTTGTATGATTAAGTTATACAGCATGTAACCTTTTGGGATCGGCTTTTTTTTTTTTTTTTTTTACTCAGCATGATTTTCTGGAGATCCATGCAGATTTATTTAACCATTTACCCATTAAAGGGCACTGGATTGTTTCCAGTTTTTGGCTATTATAAAGCTACTATGAACATTTATGGGCAGGTTTTTGTATGGATGCAAGTTTTTATTTCTTTGTAATAAATTCCCAAGTGTGCAATTAAATTGGGTTGTATAGTAAGTTGCATATTTAATTTTAGAAGAAACTGCCAGACTAGAATACCATTTTGCATTTCTGTCAGCACTGTATGTGTGATCCAGTTTTTCTGCATCTTTGCCAGCATTTGGTGGCTGTTTTTAATTGTTAGCTATTCCAATCTCTCACTGTGGTTTTAATTTGTATTCTCCTCGTGGTTAGCAGTGTTGAACATCTTTTCTTGTGCTTTAGCTGTGTGTCTTCAGTGTAGTATCTGTTCATATCTTTTGCCCATTTTCTAATTGGATTTTTTTAATGTTGGTTTTCAGAGTCCTTTGGGTTTGATATTTTTCTGTTTATAGTGTTCTACACTGATGATAGCTCCACCTTCTCATTAAATCTGTCCCAATAACTTATACCAAGAATATGTAACTTGATTAGAGCAAAGATTTTTCTTATGTCTCAATGAAATCTTTATTGTTCTAAACTTTTGTTTGACTCACAGGGCATAGTTATAATTGGTGTGTCTTTGTAGAGATAATTTTTTCTGCATAAATTTTCACATGTTATTTCCCATGACATATCTATTTTATGTATGGATAAATCAAGGAATAGAGTTGAGATTTGGCCACAGGCAACATGATGGACCTATTAGAACTTAGTTGATTTTCAGGCTTAATCTCAGTTACTAGATCGAATTACTTGCTTTAGAATAAGGCTTTATAAAGTTAGATACTTGGCATTTATGCTTTTCCTTGAACACATTTATTGAGCACCTATTGTGTACCTGGTCCTGTGCTAGGCTGAGGAAGCTGTCACTGCCTGTGTCTCTTGGGATCTTACTGTCTAATAACAGTGGGATAGGTACAGCATAGACAGGATCAAAGGAAAGAGGACTGTCAAGAAGAGAGCATGGCACCTGCAAAGGCTCAAAGGCAAAAGACAGGTTTTGCAGGGTCCTCAAACTTCTTAAACAGGGGGCCAGTTCACTGTCCCTCAGACCATTGGAGGGCCAAACTACAGGCCCCGGGACGAGTCAGCTGCTATGTAGGACAAACAGCAATGTCAAAAACACCCAGTGGGCCAAATAAATGTCCTAGGTGGGCCGTAGTTTGAGCACGCTTGGGTTAAGGTATCAGAGTTAATTGGAGTTAGGAAGAATAGTTGGGAGGCTTTTATCGTAATCTAGTTGAGAGGAGTGGCAGCCTACACTGGGTACTGGATAGATTCAACAGAGGCCTGGGAGGTAGAATAAATGAGATTTGGACATTGGCTGCTCGTGAGGTGCAGAGGAGCTGGGCAATCCAAGAACTTTGCTCAGTGTCTGGTGCAGTGGTGCGTGGCTGAGCCATTGAAGGAGATAGGGAAGTTGGGAGGCTTGAGGGTTGGATTGCATTGCATGTAGTCTGTTGTCCTAACCAGAGTGTAAGTTCAGCAAGGTCAGGGGCTTTGCTTCCCCAGCACCTAACACACACATATTTTAGAGTATTAAATTTGGGTACCACTGGAAAAGTACAGTGAGGTTGAAATATGGGCTCAGCATTAGAAGCATGAGACATGGGGTAACATGTAATTTTGCTGAAGTACACATTTGAAGCCTACTTGCTATGAGAATAGATTTATGAGCTAGTGAGTGATCTGAGTGCTCAGCTTTCATATTACAAGTTAGCGTTGTTGTTTTCAGCTCATTTTTAAATACATGATAATTGCTATCATTTCACCTGAGGAGGTGGTGAGGATTTTAGTGATGCGGTGACATTTCTGAATGAGCTCGCATGGAGAGCTTTTCCCACTACACCTGCCTTCAGCAGTCTGCTATTCTCCCACACCATTCATAGTATGGTGGTATAGCATGGCAACTTCCATCCTTTTTAAACACAGGGATTTCTTTTCTTTTTTTTTTTGAGACAGAGCCTCAAGCTGTCCCCCTGGGTAGAGTGCCGTGGCATCACAGCTCACAGGAACCTCCAACTCCTGGGCTCAAGCGAGTCTCCTGCCTAAGCCTCCCAAGTAGCTGGGACCACAGGTGCCCGCCACAACGTCCGGCTATTTTTTGGTTGCAGCCATCATTGTTCTTTGGCGGGTCCGGGCTGGGGATTCGAACCCGCCACCTTAGGTGTACATGGCTGGCGCCTTAACCGGTTGAGCTATAGGCACCGAGCCGGGATTTCTTTTTAATATCTGTTTTTCTTATCTCCACATCCACTTGCAGTAGTTGTACCTAGATTGAGAAAACTGTGCTGCCAAGTTTGGTGGACCCAGAGTGCTCCCAGATGGAGAGCTGAGGGAGTCCCTTGTGAACGTTCAGGGCCTGCTCTGGCTGTTGAGCTTATCACTCAGGCCTTGTCAGGTGCTGCTCTTATCTTACCACAACATAGGAATCTTCGGGCTCCTTTTCACTGTGCTGGATGCTTTACATTTGTTACCTAATTTTTTTTGGTTTTGTTTTGAGAGACAGAGTCTCACTTTATTGACCTCGGTAGAGTGCTGTGGCATCACAGCTCACAGCAACCTCCAATTCTTGGGCTTAGACAATTCTCTTGCCTCAGCCTCCTATGTTACCTAATTTTTAATCATCACTACTACAACCCTAGTGTTATTTCCATTTTATAGATGGGAATACTGGAGAGAATAGTAATTGGTCAAAGATCAGTGACAAAGCCAAACCCTCTTCCATTTGTGTCTCTCTCAAAATAGAGAGTCAAAGAATGTGATTGCAGCTGAGCAGGTAACAGGAGCTTGTGCTCCTAAACAAGCTCCCGGGAAGAAGGCTTGTCTGCACAATTGGAAGCATGCATCTCTCTGGACTCTTGTTGGCAGGTTCTGATTGGAACTGACTCCATCACAAACCTGCATAAGCTGGAGCAGGTGTCCAGCGATGAGGGCATTGGGACCCTGGCAGAGAACCTGCTGGAGGCACTGCGGGAACACCCTGACGTAAACAAGAAGATCGACGCAGCCCGCAGGGAGACACGGGCTGAGAAAAAGCGCATGGCCATGGCCATGAGGCAGAAGGCTCTAGGCACCCTGGGCATGACGGTAAAGACACTACCCTGAGTCCCCACATTCTTGTACACAGTGTTGGCAGGATGGCCGTGGGATTGCCCTGTCCTTCAGGACAGACCTGTGTTGAGAATGGGGAAGGTGGATAGAGCAGGAGGGAGGAAATAGGTGTGCTAGGCAACCCCAGAGGTGGGATTGTTATTGTCCTGCTATACAGATGAGACTCTAGGGATAATGATTTAGCAAGTTCACAAAAGTTCAAAAAATGGTGATAATAGCAGTTGTTTATAAGGGATTTACTATATGCAGGGCACTAAGCATCTAAGCATTTTATTTAAGCCTTCAAGTAGTTCTATGAAATTGATGTAATTATACTCACTTTCCAGATGAAGTAGCTAAAACTGAGGCAAATAGTCCAAGGCACATAACAAATTAGCAGGGGATGGAGGGCAGCATTTTGAACCCAGGTCTGTTTGACACAAAGGTCTCTGTGCTCCTTTCACTGTTCCACTGTGGAGGAAGCAGTAGGTCTACACAATCCTTCTCTGTACCAATAAACTTGAGTGTCAGTAGTTTTAAAACTCATATGGGAACAGTAATGAATCATAATGCAACAGCCTTATCAGCTGAGACTTGGTATTGCTGGGCACAAAGAAAGGGGGCTTTTCTGGTGGCAAGTGGCAACTGGCCAGGGTTCCAGCTGGATGATTCCCTCTGCTTCAGTGGCTCCTATAGGAAGAGGAGGATGGCAGAAGAGTCTGGGTCTTTACCCCTCATTAGAAGACAACTGAAGGGCTCTCCTCTTTGCAGAGTCCTTTCAGTGTACGTGAAAGGGTGGCCCTGTTCCTGAGCATCCCGAATTAGGGTGGGAGGATGTGGAAATCCCTTCCTGATGTGCCTCCTGGGTTCCCTACAGACTAACGAAAAGGGCCAGGTCGTGACCAAGACAGCGCTGCTGAAGCAGATGGAGGAGCTGATCGAGGAGCCGGGTCTTACGTGCTGCATCTGCAGGGAGGGGTACAAGTTCCAGGTAGCGTTCGGGACCTGCAGTTGCTCCCGAGGGTGTGGGCTTCTGTGGCACAGCCTGGCACCTTGTTCTAGGTGGTGTCCCTTACTTGAAGGCCCTTTTGGTCTTGAGAGGCCAGGGTCAAGTCAAGCCTTGTGTTTGAGACTGACAAAAGGACCAGCCGTCCTCTCTAAAGACAGGAAGGCAAACTAATCAGACATTCTTCATCATTGTCATCAACAAATGCCACTCGTAGGATTCTCTGTCTGTTAGGCCTCATGCTCAGTGCTTTATGTACACTGGGTGATTTCACAAGGGCTGTGTGCAGCCAGTTTGTTGCCCAGTAGACCCAGGTACTGACCATCACCCAGTCTCCTGAGTACTTAATGGTTTGGAGCAGCCCGAGTCTCAAGGCTTTGTCCAGGAAGGAAGGCGGCTCCTTCCGTCTGCTTCACCTCCTTTCAAAGCCTGACTTGGGGTTTCTCCTCACCTCTCCTCTCTGTGTTGTCATCTTTGCAGCCCACAAAGGTCCTGGGCATTTATACCTTCACTAAGCGGGTGGCCTTGGAAGAGATGGAGAATAAACCACGGAAACAGCAGGGCTACAGTACCGTGTCCCACTTCAACATCGTGCACTACGACTGTCACCTGGCTGCTGTCAGGTAGGCCCTGGCTCTCGCAGAGTGAGTCCTCCTCTCCCCACATCAGGTAGGCCTTGGCTCTTGGGGAGTGCGGATGAGGCCTTGAGGAGGACTGCCATGGGCCTTCCTCTCCCTGCGTGTGCTTCACCTCTAGGCCTGCATTCCTTCAGAGGCTCTGGCTCCTCAGTCTCTGGGGAGTAGGGTGTTCTACCCTAAACCTGGCGTCCTCAAACTATGGCCTTCAGGCCACATGCAGCCAGCCTAGGACGTTTATCTGGCCCACTAGGTTTTTTGCTGCCACTGCCTGTCTGTCATGCTTAGCAGCCAACTTGTCCTGGGGACTGCAGTCCGGCCCTCCAACGGTCTGAGGGACAGTGAACTGGCCCCTTATTTTAAAAGTTTGAGGACCCCTGCCTTAAACCATACAGGTTCATGAGCTATTCTTGCCTATTTGGAAAAAATGCTTTGGCTTTGGCCTAAGGCTTATGAAAGCAATCTTGTTTATTTAACTCAGTGAAGTTAGCTGTGTCGGAGTCACACATGGATAATTCTCTCCACAGGGTCAGGAGTGTGGGCTAACTTACTTCTTATTGGCAAATGCTTCCCCAGCCCACTCACCCAGGTGTGTGGTTTCCAAATTAATTCCAGCAGCCATTTGTCCCTGGCGTCCTCCCCATCCAGGTTGGCTCGAGGCCGAGAAGAGTGGGAAAGTGCTGCTCTTCAGAACGCCAACACCAAGTGCAATGGGCTCCTTCCAGTCTGGGGACCCCACGTCCCTGAATCAGCTTTTGCCACTTGCTTGGCAAGGTGAGTGTTGAACTTTTTCCGTAGTAGAAAGGGGAGATTCCTAGGAACTGGTAGAGGATAAGCTATCGGCTCAGATCTGGGCGAGACCATTCCCTGCCACTGTCGCTGAGAATCCAAGTCTCTCTTCTGGCTGACTGGGGAGCTGTCCAGGCACATAGGGTGGGTACATGGGGTGGCCTGACACATGCACCCAGAATGAGGGAAACTAGCACCCTCAGCTTTGGGGCACTGTAAGAAACTTTTGGTTATTTGCTGCCTTCCCTCCTTTGTTGGTCTTACGACAGATGCAGGACCCCTGACTTCATCCTTGAGGCCAGAATTCCCAGAGTTCGCTTCCATGGTGTGTCACTGAGATTTAAATAAGGAAAGTGGGTTGGTGGCAGAGGGGATATCAGGCTCCTTTTAAGACCTTCATGGTCCTAAACATCCAGGCTAGAATGGCTGAAGCTTCTTTGAGGTCTTGTATAGTGTCCTTGTGGAATAGTACCCCGGCCCAGGTCCTCCTTTAAAGCTCAGGCATAAGATGTACCTGCCATGAAACAGGCACCTGGCAGTAATGCGCAGCAGGCTGAGGCGCTTACCACGTGCTGTTATGCACACTGCAGATGGAGAAATTAAGGGGCCGGGAGGTAGGCAACTTACTCAGGATCACCCAGGTAGTAAGAAGCAGAGCCCAGATAGATGGGAATGTGTACTGACATAGGAAAAAATCTTTTATTTAGAGGTTGAGGAGTCAGTCCGAATGGATAAAACTTACTCCAAATGTGGCCATGCTATGTCCTGTGACATTTGTCCATCAAGAAATGGGGTCCTAAGAGTGGTGGGTTCTCATGAGAACTTGGAGAACTTCCCATTGTTACAGCAAAAATGAAAGTGTCTTAAGTCTTGTCTTTCTGCTGGTCCAGCTATTGTCCTCACTTTCCCTTTCATCCTCCCGATTGGTTAACCTTTGCAGCTACCGGTATAGTGGAGGGTGGAGTGAGCCTCTGTCTTCCAAACTGGATTTTCAGCAGGAGATGCACTCCGCTTCCATGTTTGTTCTGCTCCCCCAGGCACAACACTTACCTCCAGGAGTGCACGGGCCAGCGGGAGCCCACGTACCAGCTCAACATCCACGACATCAAGCTGCTGTTCCTGCGCTTCGCTATGGAGCAGTCGTTCAGCGCAGACACCGGTGGGGGCGGCCGGGAGAGCAACATCCACCTGATCCCGTACATCATTCACACTGTGCTTTACGTCCTGAACACGTCAGTATCCTGTGTGTGGGTGGCATCTGGGCTGACCATCCTGCATCCCTCTGCGCAGCATGATCCCCCCGTTAGTTCCAGAGCAAATATCTGACCCGAAGCAGCCTTTTAAATGAGGCAGGGGTGTTCATCGCAGCTTTCTGGGATCATGTAAAATAAAACTATCAGGGCAACTTCCTTTCTAAAACTGTCCTGTCTCTCCCCATGGGCAGTCAAGGGATGTGTCCTTGGGCTAACCTTCAGTTCACGAGGAATCAGGAAATGGAAGAAGCCAGACCATGGAAGCCTCTCTCTGTTTCTGTGTAGCCACCACTTCTACCTTCTAGGCTACTTTCTTTCATGGGAAGAGGCCATGGGTCAGAGCCACACCACAGTCATTAGTGAAGGGTATGCGAGTTGTTACAGGTGAGGGCTTCCCATGGAGGGGACATAGCAGAGCTGAGGACCCATCTCATAAATGGGAAACTGGATTTGTTATCCCTGTTTTCTGTGGTCCTAAGAAAGTAAACCAGACGGACTGCACCACAGGCCTAGGAAAGGGACCAGGTGCAAATTTAATGCAAACCACTTAAATATAGTAAGACTGGTAGACCCAGGTCCCAGACTCTAGATCAGTGGTTCTCAACTTTCCTAATGCCACGGCCCTTTAATACAGTTCCTGTGGGTCACGACTCACAGGTTGAGAACTGCCGCTCTAGATTCTTATTTTGACTTGGTGCCTTAGCTTGGTGACTGAATAAATCACTTCACTTCTTTCGGCTTCCTGAACTGTGGGGCAGTTCCATGTGGGGAGTTTGAATGTGCCTGACACAAGGTCCTTGGGGCCTGGTGGTAGTATAGTAGTTGTTTGGGTTAGTGTCAGAGCTGGCAGGGGGTGGGGGGCAGGGGCAGGGGGTTGAGGAAAATGCCACAAGAAGGACCTGGGAGGGGAGACCACCTGGACTGCCAAAAAGGGGGGTGAGTGGAGCAGTTGGCAGGGCGGGGGCGGGGGGTGGTGTTCAGTGGTCCAGAGTTCAACATGGCTGATGAGGAGACAGGAAGCTGAGCAAGCCCTCTCCCCCTTACTGCTGTGCCTGGCTACCCCTCTGCTTCCATCGTGCTCCTTTTTTTCCAGAACCCGAGCAACTTCCCGAGAAGAGAAGAACCTCCAAGGCTTCCTGGAACAGCCCAAGGAGAAGTGGGTAGAGAGTGCCTTTGAAGTGGACGGGCCCCACTATTTCACAGTCCTGGCCCTCCACATCCTGCCCCCTGAGCAGTGGAGAGCCATGCGCGTGGAAATCTTGCGGAGGCTGCTGGTGACCTCGCAGGCCCGGGCTGTGGCTCCAGGAGGAGCCACCAGGTCAGTACCTGCCTCAGGAAGTGTCACCTAGAATGTGTCTTCCCAGTGTCCGAGGTGGACTTGGCAGTTGATGCCAGTGCTTCTCAGTCTGTAGGGCCCAGAGTCTGGGCCAAAGACTGGCAATTGCCTGGTTACCTCTGGGTTTTGTGTTCAAACTAAAAAGGTGGAGCTGGGCTTAAATTCAAAGAGGAAGGCAGCCAGGCACAGAGCAGTCCAATCAGTGAGAAGATGAAGGTCGGCAGGGGTGAGACCCATAACCAGGTTTTTAAAATCTTACTGCTTTTGGCTTAAACTGGGAAAGTTTCAGCATGGCTGTTGCTGGGTATTTTCTTTTCTAATAATTAAAGGCCCATCCTTCTTGCTTTTTGTTATACATCTATTCCTGTCCCATCTGCCCATATGCCATGAGCGTCTGTCCTTGCAGCCCTGCTCTTCTGTTCATGTGGACACCTCCCAAAGAAAGAGCAGTGAGTCAGGAAGGAGTGGTCTTTGTTTTGTGACCCTGCAGTTTAGGGCAGAAGGGAGGCGTTGTAGAGAAACAACCACAAACCACCAGCAGCTGGGTCCCACATCAACTGCTGGACATAGAGGGGACTCCATGGCACCACCTTGGCTGACAGTGGCCCTGTACAGTCTACTCACCCTAGGGAGCTACAGAATAGGTTCTGGGTTCGGCAGCTTGCTTCTGTCCTTCAGACATCTGTCTCTATGATTCTGCTTTAGTCCAGGATCCAAGGGATCATTTCCACATTTGTGGGCCAGCAAGGGGGCAGAGGGGAAACCTTTGGGGCCATGGTAATGATAAGCCAGGTGGAAGCAGCATGTGCCTGAATTGGCACACCCAGTGGCTGTACTCCATCTCCTATGATGGATCAAGTGGTGCTGACCTATAGTTGCCTTGCCCCCCAGAGAGACCAGGGTGGAGCTCTAAGGTTGGATCTGGCCAGTAGCAGCTTGTTTGTGTGTGGGGAGTCCTATTAGATTCCTCTGTAACCCCTGCCCCATTCCAAACATAGCACTTTGCAGTGTTTCCCAAGCGCCTGCAGCAGTAATAGTTAAGTAGGTGCTAGAAATCAAGAGTTAGATCTCAAGGCTACTAAGCTGTTGATAAAGTCAGACCAGCTTATGTCCATAACAAACAAAGCGACCATTTATTGGGTACAGGCTTTTCATGGCAGGTGTGAAATCTGAGCTCACAGGAGCTGTTTTGCTTTCAATTAGGAGTCTAGAATTTATTACTGTCCCGGCCAGTTAAGGAAAAGCTGATTTGGTCACAGCTCAATTAGGAAATCCAGTGTGAGTTACATTCGTGAGCTCTCATTTTCTCTGTAACAGTTTAGTCACCTTTACTAATTAACCTTAAATAATTAACTTGGGCAGGGTCACTCAAGATTTCTGCTTATTAAAGCAGAACAGCCACAGAGAAAGACTAACCCTGGTCCTAGTCTGGGGCTCTGAGCCCGGTGCTCTCAAAACAGACTAGAAGAGGCACTGAGAGCTTGTGGGGCATCAGGCCACCCATGCAGGAGAGCCCATGACTGGGAGGGCAGTTACAGTCATCATCTTAGTATTGGGACAGTGTCATTGGCTGCAGCCTTTGTCCTAAGTCCTTTACACCATGGGTTGGGGACAGTAACAAGTGCACAGGAAGCTCAAGAGAAGCTGGCCTCTTCTGCATGGTTTACACTCAAGAAAAACTTTCTCTGCCAGGAACTTGGCAGTATAGAAGCCTGGGATGTTCTTGGGCATCCATCAGGATTTGTCTGTTACCTGCCAGGATGTGGAGTTGCAGAGGGTGGGTTGTTGTCCTTGTCTGTGGGCTCACCTTATAGTGTTTTGGGCTGTAGCATCTCTTGTGTCTGGGTATGAAGGTCAGGAAATGAGGGTTTGGGCAGATAATTGGGATGGAGGGAGGCTACAGGAAGCAGGTTTTAGTAAATAAGGCATTGTCTCATTTTATTATTTTGCTTTGCTTTCTGTGAATTAAACATTTACTGAATGTGGATGGTCTGTCTCATGGTAACTTAAGGCCCATATAGTTTTAGCTTCTACAGAAAATAACATCTGTGCTTGTCTTGTTTTTATGATGCTTATACCCATGCGTTTTAATTCTCAACTAATTGTTTAGTACCTATCCCATTAGTAATGGGATCTGTTCTCTTGTGTTCCAAGGTATAGAATACTCCATGACAAGAGCTTATCTGGACTTTACTTGCTTATTACAGACGTGATGGCTTTGGGCAGACACAATCTCTGTAGAGCTTGGGTGGTAGAAACTGAACCCTGATGCTGATATTTCACTGCCTGTGCCAAGGGAAGTCTGGTCTTCCTGTATTTCACAGTAGCTCTCCCTGGTGAAATCATTCCTTAGACCAAGAGTGTCTGCTGAGAAGGCACTGAACATGGCAGAGGTGGCCTCCAGTATTGCAAAGGACTGCCTAGTCCTTAATCCTGAACTGCATCATTGGATTAGGGAGAGAAGATACTAGTTAGAAACGAAGGGGTGTGGTGACTAACTCAGATTATCTGAGGATTCAGGAGGTGTCGGGGTGGTTGCATGCTCCGTCCTAGACATTACTGTTACTCAACACCGATTTCCTACCAGCTTACTGTCGTTCAGCACAACACATGTCTGACAGGTCCCTGGGTTTGGCTGGTTTGGCTGCTGACAGGTGGTAAATTTCTCCTGGTGGGAGTGTGGACTGAAGTAGACCCCCGTTTTGTGCTTCATTTGTTGGGTACGGCTAAGTCCAAGAGCTTATGTGGTGGTTGAACACAGGAGAGACACGGGACTCCTTTGGCTTCTTTAAGTCAGTACCTTTTAATTGCCATTTTGCAACTTATGTCGTGTTTTCCCCCCACTTCCTTCGGTTCCATTTTACCTCCATCCAGAAAATGAGTTCCCAGAGAGCCAGGTGAACTTCATGGAACATTTTTGTAGTCAATAAACTGCGTCCCAGGGCACCAGATTTTCTGGCCCACAACTGCTTTTTCCCGAGCAGGTAGACAAGTGGCAGGGACCTCGTGCTGCACAGATTGCTCAGACTCATCCCTTGTGCCCAGAATGCCTTGCTGTGTCCGCATGAGTGTCTTAGGAGCTTCTTGGAATGGAATTTGATTTTTCTTTTCCAGGCTGACAGATAAGGCAGTGAAGGATTACTCTGCTTATCGTTCTTCCCTTCTGTTTTGGGCCCTCGTCGATCTCATTTACAACATGTTTAAGGTAAGGAAGCTGGCGGAGGCCCAGCATGTGTGGGTAGGGCTGTAAAATGTCCACTTTCAGGCTCTGACCTTGCCTCCACACTCAGGCCTGGGGGTGCTTTGCTCCTAAGAAGCAAATGCTCTGTGCGAAGGGACCAATGAGTCCTTGAGGTGTATTTGTAGCCAAGATCACTCTCTACCCTGCTCCAAACCCATGTCCTTAGGAAGACCTTCCCTCCCGGTCACTGCCCCTGCATTTGGATAAACTCTGCTGCCCTGTGTGAGCAGGGCAACCCCTCTTGCCTTAGGACCCTCTCTACCTTGAGAGTATTTGGGGTGGTTCCTCTCATCACCTGAATGAAACAGCTCAGTCAAAATGTGTGACAGTTTCCTTTGCTTTGCATGGGAAATGGGGTGGGGAGAGAATTCAATTGATGGTTGGAGCTAGATTCAGTTGATGGTTGGAGCTAGTAGCACAGCACCTAAAAGGGCTCTGTGAAGGACGAAGTTTCGTTGTTACTGGAGACAAACCCTCCAGGGAAAGCTGTGGTGTACTTGGGAGGCCCCTCTCTCTGCAGGGTTGAAATGGGCTGACTTGAGGTATTAAACAGCCCACCTCCTCACCTGTCTCCTGCTGTTTCTTTTAGAAGGTGCCTACCAGTAACACGGAGGGAGGCTGGTCCTGCTCTCTAGCTGAATATATCCGCCACAATGACATGCCCATCTATGAAGCTGCCGACAAAGCCCTAAAAACCTTCCAGGAGGAGTTCATGCCGGTGGAGACCTTCTCGGAGTTCCTCGACGCGGCTGGTCAGTGTCAGGGTTTTCTCCTTTAAAGACTGCAACAAAGCCCCGTGTCTGCCTTAGTGCTTTATCTTCACCCATCAGAGGAAACACAGGTTTGATCCAGGCCTTCAGCTACGACCTGGGAAAGATGCATAAAGACCAAGTGTCCATAGCAGGAAAAGCAGCTCTGACCTGTGTGGAGCACTCACTACCTCCTGGGCCCCAAGCTGCCTTTTGTATGTGGTCTTAGTCTTCCCTGTGTGAGGCAGGAGCTATGGTGTCTGCATTTTATTTTAATTTAATTTTATATTATTTCATATAGGGCCTTACTGTCTTGTGTAGGCTGGAGTGCAGTAGTGCAATTGTAACTCAATGTAGCCTCAAACTCCTGAGCTCAAGTGATCTTCCTGCCTCAGCTTCTTATAGCTGGGACTACAGGTGTGCACCACCACACCTGGCTAATTTTATTTTTTTTTTAATAGAGATGGGAGTGTCTCATGTTGCCCAGGCTGGTCTTGAACTTAAGTGACCAAGAGAACATAAATAGGAAGGGGTAGAGTCCCTTTTTGATTCTGGATTTTTATGACAGTTTAGAAAATTAATATGCAAAAATGGGAGAACACGTGTCTTTCTCCCACGTTTGGGGAACTGAGACCTCTTAGGTCACAGCTACCTCCAGGGAGACGTGGAAGATTTCTACTCTGATTCTTAAGTAGATAGTAAATACCAGGATAGAGCAAAGAGCATTTCTGAGTTTACAAAGAGGGCCACATTTGAAACTGTGGTCGTGTGATCATCCACAGCTAGTAAAACTGGCATTCACTGTGTAACAAATCTTTCATCCTAATTGCAAATAAAAACATTAGAATTGGTTTGGGTTTCATAACCAAGCTTCGGGTAACAGCAGGGGAAGGTGACTTGGGTCCGCATCTGGGAAAATCCACCCAGAGTTAAAATGCAGTGCCCTCACAGGGCGGTGTGGCATCTTGGCCCTCCGCCAATGCCATCCTCACAAAGGTGCTGACTGCCCAGAGCCACAGAGGAAGCCAGACTTGCCGAGCTCTTTTTCATTAGTTTGTTTCACAGTTTCACTTTGTTCTGTTGTTCGTTGTGGGAATTTTATAAGTGTAAAGAAGCAGGGAAGAAACTCCCCCCACGTCCCACACTCAGAGAACGCCTCTATGAACATGTCCTCTATCTTTCTATCATTGGGAATGAGACCCACTAAAGATCTGGAGTGGCATCCTGTGTGAACAGTTTTTCAGAAAGCCCTGGGGTTTCCATGTCGGCTGTTCTTTGCAGAAGCCTTGGTGCAAGCTCTGGTGCTGAGACAGCCTTTGTCGACCTGGTTCTTACCTCGGTCATTTGGACAGTCAAGTGCTAACACTATTCACCTCTCCACCAACTCTTTACTGCTCCCACCCAGCATTTTCTTAGCCTGGACTTTTTTTTTTTTGAGACAGAGTCTCACTATGTTGAGTGGAGTAGAGTACTATGGCATCACAGCTCACAGCAACCTCAAACTCTTGGGCTTAAGTGATTCTCTTGCCTCAGCCTCCCATGTAGCGGGACTATAGGCGCCCATCACAACGCCTGGCTATTTTTTTGTTGTAGGCAGGCCTGGGCCAGGTTTGAACCTGCCAGCCTCAGTGTATGTGGCTGGTGTCCTATCCATTGAGCTATGGGTGCCGAGCCTTAGCCTGGACATTTAACCACTGTCATTCCTGAGCACACTCCTTGATTTCTTCCCAGAAAGTTAGTCCTGACTCAGATTGGGTAGCCTGTCTCAGAGACTGTGTTCCTAGTGCTGTAGCTGTGTCAGTGTGACTATGAAAGCCAGAACTAGTGAGTGGAGGAGACAGTGGGTTGGGGAAGAAGGGGGTTCCTCTGGGTTCAAGCTTTGCTTCAGCCCTGAGCTGATGGCAGTACCCTGGCCTATAGCAGGGCAGAGCCAGAGCCCCTGTCAGGCAGAAGCCTCTGTGGCTTCTGCTTCTAGGTCAGGTTTTTATAGCATGACTTTATTACTTTGTTTAAGCTATTAGAAAATTTCAGCACATCAGACACACCCTATTCAAATGTGAGAACAAAAACACCTTCCAAGCCAACAAGAGATGGTCTGTGCCACTCTCCCTTCCATTAGTGCTTGGGAGATGACTTCAGGTTGGATGTTGCCAGGCCCTCAGGGTTAACAGCTACACGCCTGTTGAACACGGGGCCTCGGTGTCTCCTGTGCCTTGCCAGGTGAGGGAGGGGTGGTCACAGGGGCCTCGGTGCTGGTCTGCACACGGGTGCTTTCGCTGCAGGGCCTCACTTAATCCCCAGGAGACAGCGTAGCCAGGGCTTCTCTGTCTCCCTCTGACAGTTGAGGAAACAGTGGAGCTCCTGAACCCGCTGCAACCTTCTCAAGAACCTGGGACTGGCAGATCAAAGCTCCGAAGAACCCAGGGTCTCACTGCTCTGCCCTTCCCAGCCCTTGAGGGCAGTGGCATTAACCCTTCTTTGGCCCCAGATCCCCTTGAAGCACTCTCCTTCAGATCACCCTCTTCCATGATGCACTTGGGTCAATGGATTACGCACCCTGGGGCCTCCCTGTGCCTCTGCTCCAGGAAGCTCACGGGATTGGGCTCGAGCACTTCCCCTTCAGCAGCACCTGCTCCCAGAGTAGGACTCTACTGACAGAACCAGGGTGTTTGCTTGGTGACTGCCCCCCAGTCAGGTTGATGTTGTGACCTGGGTTGGAGCTGGTCAGGGCACAGTGTGGGCTGTGCTGGATGTGGCAGTCAGGGCTCAGGGCTATGCTCGCCCATTCCTGACCAGCCTCTGCCTGCTGTGTTTCTAGGTCTTTTATCAGAAATCACCGATCCAGAGAGCTTCCTGAGGGACTTGTTGAACTCAATCCCCTGACCGCGCACACGAACTGCAGCTGATGAAGACTGAAGCTAGCTTGCCTTCATCCCTCTGTTCCTCCCTCCTCGTGCATCGATCCCCCGTGGGATGCTGCATATTACCCTTTCCTTCCCCCATCTTTTCTTGGAGTGGCTTGGGGTTTTTAGGCTTCCTGTTTTATCTTGTGTGTGTGGTGCACTAGCTATGAAGTTGTCTGTGACCCAAGCCACCAAAGGACCTGTACATACCTAGGAGCCATGAATTGGCCTGGCCAACTTAATACTTGAGCGTGCACATCTTGAAAAATAAACGAATGACTTAATACACATTGAAAAAGGAGGTGTCAACTGCTGCACAAAGCCCATCTTTAGGGACACTGGCTGAATGGTTTCCCCTGAATGCACGGCCCTTTCGGTGTCAGCGCAGAAGACTAACATGTCAGAGTCACTTGTCTCTGGGGCCTCTTGTCAGCACCACGTGGAGCCTGTCTATTCTCGTCAGCAAATTGGGGCACTGCAAATGATGGCTACGGTTTTCCCCAAAACAGAGCCTATGGCCTCACTCTAAATGTTTTGGCCTTAAGAGCTGGACCCCAAAGACCAGGGAGCTGATGATTTTCTAGTCCTCAGCGGAAGAGAGGTCCCGGGGAAGTGGGGCCTAGTCTCTCCACAGCAGGGCCCTTGGCAGCATTTGACACTCTTATGCCTGTGGTGGCTTCTCTTCAGAGTTGTGGTGTTAAGAGGGGCCCAGGACAGATTTAAGATCAGAACAGTGAGTAGCTGCGGTGTACACTGCCAATATGGTATTCTAAACTGTCTAACCAGCCTGTGAGAAAGGGCCCAGGACCTGACACTACATACCCAGGGTCACCCAGCCAGGAGTTTTGTGCCTTGAAAGCTTGAACTGCTGCTGCTACTTAGGGGCCTCTGAGACCTGCTTCCTGATGCAGGGAGCAGCCCTCTCTACTAAGGGCAGCAGTCCTGGGGAGAGGGAGAGTCTCCCCAGGACTTCATGTCCCTTCGTGTCTTCATGTCCCCAGATCCCCTGACCAGGCAGCCAGGAGCAGGCATGAGTGTTATGCTTGGACTTAGCCAGAGAGACAAAGGCATCTGTGGCAAGGGCCCAGCTGGAGGCCCTGGCAGACCAAGTGTGCGTGTGCTTGTGTGCATGAGTGCCCTGGCTGCTTGTGTTGAAGGACTTGGGGTTTCTGAGGGACTGGCTTGGCTCCAGGGAGGGGGACAGCATCGTGGAAATATGGCCCTGCGCACAATCCCTTGCTTCACTCCCAGCTTCATCTGTCGTGTCTCTGCAGTGTCCTCACCTGTCAAAGAGGAATATTGGCACTTGCCAGGTAGGAGGGCAGCAAAGTTTCTGTGAGATAAACTGCCTGTCATGTATTATTATTATTATTGTGAATTTGTTTTGCCTTTTCTTTAGCAAAGGTCCGTGTCTCAGGTGAGGTCCAAGTTAGTGAGGAGGGTGAAGACCTTGATCTTGGCACACTTAGGTCTCACACTGGGGATAGAGGAAGCTCATTCCCATGTGTGTCTGTGGTCTCCCACTTTCTGGTGGTCTCCTGAGAGGCCACTGCAGGTTCATCGTGGTATATAGAACTATTACATAACAGCATGGGGAGGATAAATTAGAGCAGCTTCGCCTGGGACAGCAAAGCAAGGGGGGAAAGCGTGGGGAGGTGCCGGTAAACAGCGGGCGCTGGGCCTGCTGACCAGTGGTCAGGCTTGCTATTTCATATATCTCCACAGTAGGCACAGCCATGTTCATTGTCACACCTCAGGGCATTCTGTGTTGACTTGGCACCTTCAGAAGCTTAACCACGGCCTGCTTCTCTTTGGCCTGCAGAACTGGAGTCATCAAAGCTCATTGCAAGGTGTTCACTTGTTTTTCTCTGCCCTTTTTTATTTCTTGCAAAGGCCACAGAGAATTTTGGCCCCACCCCAAATGCACCTTGTTTTTCACTGTTAGAGCCTCTCCAGGTGTGTACACAGGGTGCTTCCCACAGGCTCTGTTACAGTCCCAGCCAAGCTGCTGACTCCGCCGTCCTGCAGGTCTGCCCCAGTTTCCAGACAGTGCCCTGGCGGGAGTAGAGGCTGGTCCAGGGAGAGAGCTGCATCTCTCCAGGCCCAGGTCACGACAGCACTGAAGGGCACTGGGCAGAAGCACTCAGCCCTCTGTCCCTGGCCAGCCACTGTCTGGGCCTTTGCTTCTTGGGTCCTCATCTTTCTTAACAGGCAGATGCAGTTGGCAGATTGAGTAGGTTCCAGACAGGCTATACCTAGAGATGGCTACAATATTAAGCTCTTAAAGTCCACATTCATTCAGCAGTAAAGCTGGAGAGGTGAGGTCAGCACCTTCTAGAGCTTCTAAGGCCACTGGTATTCCTCGTGCACATCCACTCTGGTGCCCAACTTTCCAAGTCTATATCTGTTGGAGGTCCCTGTGCCTGCTCCCTCCCCAGGCACATTTGAGACGTGCATGTCCTTACAGTCACCCTGCAAGTCAGATGGTGGGGGGGTCCTACCTCCCCTGCTGGGGCACGAGGGGTGAGGGATCTACAGGTCTCCAAAGACCACTGTGCCTCGTGGAACTTTGTTCCCTCCAGGATTTAGCATCTGCTTGATGCTGAGGGCACAGCTGGGCATCAGCCTCTGTCCTTGGGGAGCTCCAGTGGGGGCAGAGAACAAGGCACTCTGGCAAGGCCAGGACTGAATCCTCAGCCTTCTTTTGGCTACCTTGACCCTCCTGCCTAGAACAGAGATCAAGGAGCAGGGAAAGGCTTGAGGACCCCTTTGCTCAGCACCCATAGCACTTCATTCACCTTCGCCACCATCCCCAGGTGGCAGGTGGCACCCCCTTTTCCACCCAAGTAGACTGAGGTGCATAGAGGCAAATGACCTGCCTGCACGTGGCTACAGTGACACCAACAGTCACGGCTAAGGCCAGCTGTGAGCCTCTCCCCATGGCAGAGCAGGGTGGGGCCAGGGTCGGAGCCCAGGTTTGGCTCCAAAGCCCCTCCCAGGGAGAGCACTGCTGGCCTGGTCAGGACTGGCGCTCGCGGAGGACCAGGAGGAAGAAGAAGGGGTGGTGAGCTGACTCTGGGAGGGAGTGCGACCCCACTGCCAGGGGAGCAGCCATGTGGCCCTGTACCACGTAGGGTAGTGGCAAAAGTGGCTCTGGAGGGAGCCTAGCTCTGCTGTGGGACTTGGGCAAATGTCCACACCCGTCCACATGTGAGCATTCAAGGAACAGACACGGGAGGAGTTCCTATAACCTGTCATGGCCCAGACACAGCTGACCTTAGCCATGACTGTTGGTGTCAAGAAATCACAGAAAGTCTGGGGGAAAGAGCCCTTAGGAATCACGTCGCCCATCTCCCCATCTCATGGGTGTTGGGACAGATGTCCAGTCTGACGCGCAGGTGCAGTGCGCACAGGCATGTGCCTTCTCCATTCCCACGAGTTCAGCTGTCTTGGCAATGTCTATTTGCTTTCTGTGGTTTATTTCTGTCTCTGTGCTTCTGTTTCCCACCCCAGGGGTGTACTCCTTTCCTACCCACCCTTGTCTGTAGCCCAGTCTTGAGGCCTGGGTGGTCTCCCTCTGGCCTCCTTGGCAAGACTGGAGAAGATGAGCAAGACTTGTACAGAAGCAGAGCTGTCACCCTCCGGAGCACGGGGCCCCAGAATGGGTGGGGAGGGCTGTCCCCTGCCCACTGCCCTCTGCCCTGCAGGGCTGCACCTGGGTGGTGGTGGTCAGAGCCAGCAGCCGTGACGTCTCACTCTGTGCTCCTTTGCTCCAGCTTCAGAGCTTGACGGTGAACTCTGACCCCTTCACTTCTAGAGCTGGGGACAGTAGGCACAGGGAGGAGGAAGGGTCTTCCCCAGGCCCCTGACTCACTGTCTGTCACTCTTTTCCACATTCCAGGCCAATAGGGTCTTGGGCATGTTGGACCAGGGTCACACTCCAGGCTGGCACCCAGCAGTGAGACAACTTCCCAAAGGAAAGAGTGGGACAAGAGGTGCCTGGCTTGAAGTGAGGAGGGAGCCGGTGCTCTGTTTTAGGAGAGGAAGTGGCATCCCACCTGCTTGCTCCCTCTGGCCACACTGGGCTCTCAGGCCTAGTGCCAATCCCTGGCCACCACCAAGGAGCATCCAATGAACTTCAGCATCCAGAGCAGGCCCTTCCTCCAGGGGCTGGGGGATGTCGCTCTCTCTGGCCACCTCCTGGCATATCAGAGCAAGGAAGCTGCTGGGAAGTAACTAAGGCCAACACCTCTGAAGATGGCAGGAGCCAAGGCTGTGTGTGCAAGGAGGGCTGTGGGGCAGCAGCATCTGTGCTCCACTGGGTCAGGACCAGAATCAGCCCTGAGTGACAAGTCTGCAGGGGAAAAGCTGCAAGAGAACCCAAAACTCATGCCTGGTGGTGGAGGTGCCGTCCTGAGGTTGGGTGTTCTGGGAATAGGCAGGAGTGAAGGAAGCAGGAACTCAGACTTATTGCTCTTTGTCACTCAGATCTCCACTGCCACTTTTGCTTGATGTTACCCCATCCCCCCTGCCATCCACAAATCTGCTTGGTGTCCGCAAGGGGTCCTTGCTGGACCCATGCCAGGCTACTCACGGTTTTAGAAATTTGGGGATCCCACATTGCTCATATTTACTGAGCACTGTGCCTGGCATGATCTCTAATCCTGGGCTCCCACTGCTCTTCCTGTTTGACAGATGAGGAAGCTGAGGCTCAGAGAGGGAAATTCACCTACCCAAGGCGGCACAGCCTGTTGTAAACAGGATGCAGCCATTGGCTGCCTGGCTGTCCTAGCCCTGCTTGTTCTGGTTCTGCTCCCTCTCCTGGTCCTGCTCCCCTGCAGCCTGGGCACAGATTTGGTCAGATCAACCCAGCTCCAGGCAGGAGGGCACAGCTTTGGGAGCCAGGGCTCTGCCAGGTGCCTGGCAGGTAGCCAGGGTGGCCACAATCCAAGGGTAATGGCCACATGCCGGGAACAGTGCTGGGGCAGATGAGGTGCAAGGCCCTGGGAACCCGGAATGGTGGGGCAGCTACGTGGGCCCCATGGGTATGGCAGGGCAAACAGGGCAATTACAGGGTGGCTTTTGTTCAGTGGGGCCCGAGTGCTGGGCTCATCAGGGCTGCAAGATGCTTCAGCCCCAACTCTTTCCTGTGGCGGGAATCTGCTCATTCATGGGGACGGGGTCACACGTGGAGTGTGACAGCAGGCAGTGAGACAATGCAGCTCTGTTCCCTCTCCCCTCTCCGAAAGCGGCAGCCGGTGGGCTGATTCTTCCCAGGACACGGTGTGACTGGGGCCCCTTCTACCTCCCTTCTGTCTGATCAGCCAGAGGGCTGAGGCCAGCTCAAAAGTAAATTCACAGGATGTCCCAGGCCATGGGGAGTGGTGCTGCCCACACGGGGCCTGTGCTTCCCTCCCTCGGAGGCTAGTCATTAGTTCTATCAAAATGAGGGAATTGAGGTGCAAGGATGGGGATGCCTCCCCCCAGGGAAGGGCTCAGATTAGGGTTGCCAGATGGAATTCAGGGTGCCGAGTTAAATTTGAATTTCAGATAAACAACAAATAAAGCCTTTTGGTATAAATATCTCCCAAGTGTTACATATGACTTTTTTTTTAGACTTATGATTTGAAAAGTACTCTTCGTTTCTCTGAAATTCAAAATTTAGATGGGCATCCTATTTCTTTTTTTCTGCTAAATATGATACCTTAGCTCAGGTGCTCATTGGACACATCCATTTAAGGCAGCTCAGGCCCTGACCGTGAGAAAGCCCCCTCTCCCTTCCGTGGGAGAGAAGTCCTAGACACCGGTACCCACATGGAGGCTGAGGGAGAGGCAGGGGCCCCAATTTGGAACGCTGGCATATGTGGGAAGCTGCTGGGTCACCAGGCCTGGAGCACTGGGGGCAGAAGCATCAACGGCTAGTGGAAAGGCTGATGGGAGGGCAACAGGGACCCTGAGATGCCCTGAGCAGGAAGAGATAGGTTCTGGAAGCCTCCACCCTGACCTTTCTGTGGTGGTGTCCTCTCCCAGGACTGTGCTGAGACCCCAGCCCCTTCTCTCTCTGGCACCTACCTCACAGCTTCTCAGCTCTGGCTGGGGCCCCAAGGCCAGGGATGGGTGACCAAGTGGTGGGGGTCAGATTTGGGTTTAGGGGTGGTCATGCCACCTTGGACCAAGCTCTTCACGTCCCTGGGTCTCAGTTTATTCATGCGTAAAATGAACGTACCTCATTGGGTTTATGAAGAGAGCCCCTGCACAATACCTGGCACGGAGGCAGCTCCAGAAATGGGAGCTATTAGGGTTATGAGTGACCTCCCCCTAGGGCTGGGCTTCCATCTAAAGCCAACTCAGCCAACAGCAGGACCCCACAGAGGTCCTACAAGAGCTGTTTTGAAGTAGCGAGTCCCCGGTCATTGGAGGCATCCAAGCAAAGACTAGTCTATAAGCCATGTCTTAGACGTGCCACCAAGCTGTGTCCCCCTCCGTGGGATGGGAGGTGATGATGTCAAAGGTCATTTCCAACTCTAGAGAATGAGTAGCCGGTGGAAAGTTCAAGGGCTTTGGTGTCAGACAGTCCTGGGTTCTCATTCTGGCCATGTGAACCTGGACACGCTGCTTCCTCCCTGGCCCCCTCAGTTATGCCTTCCCCTTGTGGAAGGCTGTCGGCGGCTCTGCCTCGTAGGATATATGTGTGTGTGCTCAGAGTACCAGGCTCTGAGTAGGTGCCAACACACTGTGGGCTCCGAAGACATCTCCCTGATGTGGGAACAGCGGCTTCTCCAGAGCCTCTCACAGGGCCAACTGGGAGCCGCCCTGTCCCCTTCCCAGTTTCTCTGGCTGGTGCCCCAGCTGTGGTGAGAGTGGCCAACTGGTTTTTCAGAGTCTGAGGGGAGCAAGGGGTGGGATGTGTGTGTGGCAGCAGCCTAGAAGAGGAAGCCCCAGCCTCTCCCATCACTCTGGGAGGGGCTCTGGGGTCCAAGGCCTGAGCTGTGTGCAGGCCTCCCTGCCAGGGAAGGCAAAGCAATCTTGTTCAGAGGGGCAGGCAGGGCACAGCGTGGGCTGGGCTCCCCTCAATGTCTCATTGAGCTGCTCTGAGCACCCAGCCAGTAGCACAGGAGGCTTTCAACGGTAGGGATGTGTTCATTTTGTTAGTTCCTAGAGAGTGGACAGGCCCCTCGGTGATCTGGTCCATTCAATGGCTTTTAGAGACAGGGAAACTGAGCCCCCAGAGAGACAGGGACATGCCCAAACTTATGGGCACCAGGCACTGCCAGGCACACAGTCTCATCAGAAAACTGGTGCAGGTTCAGAGGAAGGGCCCCGGACACTGCCCACAGCCCAGTAACCAGCCAGTGTGTACACCGCTCCGGGGGATGTGCTTAAAGGTAGTTTAATCCCAAGAAGCTGATGCTATTAGCACCGCCATTTTACAGATAAGGAAACTGAGGCCCTCTGTCAGAAGTGACAGAGCAGGGATTTAAGTCCAAATCCCGTCCTCCTTTGCCACTCCGTTTTGGTCCTCATCCCAGCCGGACACTATCTTGGAACTACACAAGTCCTGACTGGCCAGGACTGTGGGGGAAATGTGAACAGTTCCTCACTGTCCAAGAGGCTGCCCTGGCTGAAAGTGGCAAATCACTTCCAGGAGGGCTTGTCAGGGGCAGGCGGCACATCTGGCTCTACACATCTTTGTATAGCCTGGAAGGGGAAGCAGTTTTTAGGTCGTTAGAGGACTGGAAGAAAAGCAAAGATGTCCATATGCAGGTACTCTATGTGGCCCTCAAAGCTTAAAGTATTTCCTATCTGGTCCTTTACAAGGAAAGTCTGCTGAGCTCTGGTTCAGACTAAGCCTGCCCAGGGATCTGGGGTAAATACAGGAGAGGGACATAGGCCTGGGAACCAGCGCCACCAGCAGCCACTCTCCAGGGCTCCTGCTCCTTCTCTCAGCAAACACCAATGAGAGCAGCATCTCCGGGTAAGGGAGCCTCGCCCTGAGGGTCAGACAGACCTGGTTCAAATTGAACTGCTCTTGCTGACCGTGGCCTTGGGCAAATGAATTCATATCTCCGAAACTGTTTCCTCATCTGTAAAAGGGAGATGATAATACCCACCTCAAAGACTTGTAAAAATAGACACAACTACTAATTATAGCCACGTTAGGACAGGCCACAGCCACGCTCAGAGCTTTGCATTTGACCTTTTTTGTCCTCCCAGACACCTCTGGAGCCTTGCTCTCCAGGTGAGGAAACAGCCTGGAAGAGCTTTAAGGACTTATCTGAGGTCCCAGGCCAGTGACGGGTTGATTCTCAAGATTCCCCACTGTGCCACTCACTAAAACTGTGTCCAGGTCCTGGGGAGCCACGAGGGCACCTGGAGTCGCTGCCAGACAGTGGAGCAGCTGGGAGCATCAGAGGACCTGCACAGAGTGGCCTGGGAGGTTATAGGAACTTACTATCATGCCCACAGTTGGTCCTGAGGCAGAGTGGCACGAGGAGTTTGGCCGAGTGGCCTACCAGGCCTGCAGAGACCTGTGTCTTTGAGGAGTCTGTCCCCAGGCTAGCTTCCCTCAAAGTTCTACATGGCTGCCACCCCTACCTGAGCATGTCCGGAGGGAGAAAGGGCTTGCTGATTCTTGCACCTGCTTCTCAGGAAATTTCTCCCTGGGAACCCCCATTGGCTGCCCCCTCACCTGCATCTCCAGGGCCAGGCAGACGCAGGTCCCAGAAGCCCCTGGGGCTTGCTGAGCAGGGAGGGGTGGGAATGCAGGTGGATGGGCTACAGTGCACAGCGGCTGTCTGTCCCTCCAGCCATCCAGCATCCCTCCTTCCCTTCCTTCTTGCTAACAGAACTGGTCAACACAGGCCGCCACACTCCAGACTGGATGCAGTGGTGCCTCATGGCCACTGCCACCACCCTGTCCCTACCTAGGTCCCCTGTCCATCCCTTTTCTTTGCATCACTAGCTCCGGGTTCAGATGAAAATGGGTGCATCTGATTGGCTGAACACAGGTCACATGGGAGGCTGGGACGCCTTCAGAGGAGAGTATGGGTGTGGCCTACACCAAGGCCCAGTGAGTGGGTCCCAGACAGGTGGGCTTGGAGGCTGGGTAGTCAGGCCAAAAGTAAGGACAGATGCCTGATTTACCCAGGGGTGAGTGTGAATGACAGAAATGGCATTTCAGAGGTAAGCTTTGGTGGCTCTGCCACCACCATTCTGTGCACCCTGGGCAAATTGCTTAGACCCTCTGGGCCACTCCTTATCCATCAGGAGGGTATAATAACATTTTGGAAGAACTTGGCACAGTGCCTGGGCAAGCCAGCATGACCTATCATTAACCACCCCATGACCGTTTCCATGGCTTCTCGTCCATTGAGACTATTCCTAGTCCTGCAACACAGGGATCACAAGACTCAGGACCAGGTGTCCGAGGAGGCCAGAGGGAAACCTGCAGAGTGAGGCTTTATGACAGATTCCAGTGGACCAAGGTGAGGACAGCCGGGATGTAAAAAGGAGGAATAAACCACTCCGGGTGGGAGGGTGGTACGCAAGTGTCTGGGAGGACTTCCACAGGAGGTGGTGCTCGAGACAGGGGCTCCCAGGAAGAGAAGGCAGAATCTTAGATGGCAGAATCTCACAGCTGTGGTGGAGGGTTCTGGAGGGAGGCCAGCACTAGGTCTGAGTGTGCCTTGCAGCCAGGGTAGACACTGCCCAGGAATGTCTTGGGGAAGGCCTGGTGCCAGGTGTTGGGAGCTGGGAGGGCTGCAGGTGCCAGATATGGCTTGGGGTGGCTGGGAGGCAGGTGGAGAGTATGGAGGTAAGGAAGGGGATGGCAGAATGAGGGGGCTGAGGAGGTGGCCTGGCCACAGTGGACACCTGTTCTGCCTCCCTGTGTGACCCAGGGAAAGCTGCTTGTCCATCTCTAAAGTGAGACTGGAAGGGGCCAGCCCCTCTTCTGGTGCCCCCAGATACCCCCAAAGACCTGCCCCTCCTCCTTCTGGGAGGTCGCACAGTGATGCCAATTCCTGGCCTGCCCCAGCCCTGCTCCCTGCATCTTCCAGGGGTGGGCGTGGTGGTCACAGCCCCTTCTGTTAATATTGTGGATTAAGTCAATTCAACCACACACTTACTGAGCACCTACCAGCACCAAGTCGTGAGGTTCTTGATGGACAAGGCACCACCCTGCCCATGACAGGCTGCATAGACCCAAGTCACCTGATCCCTGCTCTGATAAGGTGGCTTCTCTCCCCAGGGAGCTCTGGCCTGCTTTTCTCATAATGATGATGCTGACTGTGATCTATGATCGCTTATTGAGCACTTTCTCTGTGCTGGGCCCACTTCCCTGCATCGGCTCTTTTAATTCCTTCCCCCCTGTAGCCACTCCTCAGAGTGGATGTTAGTATTATCCCCACTTTGCAGAGAAGGAAGCTGAGACTCAGAGAAGGTATTTTCCTCAAGGTCCTCTGAGGGGAAGTGGTGGGGCAGGAATGGAAATAAACCCAGGTGTGTCTGATCTCAGAGCCGAAGGTCTTGGGCCCCTGTTTTGAATGGCTTGTTCTAGAACATGGACAGAGTCCAGGAGCCCCAGCTCTAAGCCTAGACCCTTGCCCTGTTCTGGACCAAGACCCCCAGCCTCTCTCCTGGCCCTATGGACCCCCAAAGATGCTCAGCCCACCCACCGACCAACCAGTTCACCAGTGATGCTATGCAGGCGAGACTTTGAGCTGAGCACCGAAGACCATCCATGGAGCCAAAGGCTTTGTCAAACATCAGTGACACAAACATGACCACACTTTGGTCAGGTGTCATCATCCCCTGAATGAATGCCATTTGGATCCTGTTAGGAACAAGAGAGCAGGAGGTCCTGTCCTCAGTCCTCCCAGACAGATGGGGGGACCCCAGTGTGGGGGAGGAGATAGAACCCTGATGTTAAACCTTTCCCAACCCCCAACCTCAGGGATCAGCTCAGTGAGTACACAGCCGGTCAGCACTCTGGTGCCCCTACAGCCCAGGCAAAGCGCCTCTGGGGGATTGCAAGTTGACGTGAAAAGGAGGTGCATGGGCTGTAGCTTTGAAGGGAAGCCCTGGTTTCTGTGGGTCTAGAGAGAGGCCAGGCATGCTCTCCTTGCTGTCCCCAGCTCCCGGCTGCATTTTGGGAACTGCTGGCGAGTGTCAGGGTCCTTCCTGGAGGCACCTGGGACTGCCACCCTGCATGGTGCCCTCCCTCTTCATGTTACCTCATCAACCTCATCCCTGCCCCCACGTGGAGGGAATTCTGCCCCATCAAGGGAGTCTTGTCTCTGGCTCTGCCTCTCCCCCCGAGAAAATCCCCCTTCTTCCTCCCAGCCCCTGCTGAACCCTGAGCTCCAGCTCCCTTCTTCTGAAACCCTCCATCACCCCACCCACTCTGCCTGCTCATCCATGCCCTCATGCAGCCTCATTCTCCCATATTACAGAAGTACAAACTGAGGCTGGTTGGAGGCAATAGAAGGAGCTTGCAGGGCAAGGCTCAGTGAGTGGTTTCCAGAAGGGGTCCCTTTTTCCTTCACAACCAGCATTTAGTTGTCTTTTTATTCTCTTTTGTTCTAGAAACCCTCCATAGAAAAGAACCTTTTCCCCATAGAAAAGAACTGATGACTTTTCTGTACACCGGAAGTCAAGTCCTAAGGCTCCATCAGGGTCATGTGAGACGTTGGCAGACACAGGTGACACTGTGGGTTTGTTTGGCATATGCCCCATCAGACCCATTCCAGATGGTGCTAAGTTTGATCATGTGAGGAAGGGGCCACCAGACTGACTGATGGCTTCTCCAATCTGTCATTCCTTCATGTGTCCAGTACCTTCTGAGCACGTCTTTTGTGCCAGGTGCAGGGATGCAGACCCAATTTAGGCACGTCCCCAGTGGTGTCTGTGAGGAGTGGACAGGAGCTGCCGCCTGTGTGGGAGGATGGAGAGGATGGGACTGAGTCCCAGGGGAGAGACGGAGGGACCTGTGGGCTTCGGGGCTGTGTCCCAAGCAGCTACCAGAATTGGACAGGACTGAGGCGAGTGGAGGTGGGTGTTAAGGCTGGAAAGCGGGGGTGTTCTGGGGAGGACAGCTCAGGGGCATGAAGCCAGAGCAGCGTGCTGGGGATTCCAAGTGTGAGAGGGAGTGTGAGAGGGCTGCCTCTGGAGAGGGAAGCGTGGCCCAATGGCAGGGACAGGTACCCCGAAACCTTAGTGTCTCCCAAGGGGGCCACCATACACACCCAGTTGCCTCTTCCCAAGACAGGCTTGAGACCTTCTGAGCTGGGCTGCCAGCTGAGCCACCTGTGGGTGGGACCCTCTGCGGCCTCCTTCCACTGACCCTCCCCCAACACCTCCATCTACTGCCCCTGCCCAGCCGCTGGAGGAGAAAATCCTGCTCAGAGAGGTCTCCCGCTCACTTCTCCTCCCCACCCACTCCCTGTCTTGGGGAAGCCTCCCTGGTGCTGTGGCAGACACTGACTTCAGCACTGAAATGTCCCCTCAGGTCTCCAGACAGGTCTGGAGAAGGCAGGTGAGCTGAGGTCCATGCCGTGAGCACCTGGCATGTCCCTGTCATCTTCCTCCGGAGTCAGGGGCAGCCTGTTCTCCCTGCCCTGGCACTCTGACATGCTGCTCCACCACCCTTGGCATCGTGGGTCCCCACACCAGGAAGCTGTGACATCATCTCATCTTAGGCAAGCTCTGTCTGCCAGGGTGGGGCCCCCCGGGGTAGAGCCTGGCACGTGTCTGGGCGCCTGAGCCCAGCCAGGCTGGGGCGGGGGGACAGGAAGGCAGCTGCGCCGCCAGGGCTGAGTCCCTGTCTGTTGGGGATCGTCCCTACTCGCCGTGGGGCAGGCTGTGGTGCTCCATGAGGCATGAATTCTTCTCATCTCAAAGTTTAGAGTCAAGCTGAGGGTTAGAAAATGGAAGAGGCAGAGAATTCGCCATGTGTGTGTTCCTAAGTGCCAGAGCGGGGCTGGGGCCTAGGCAGGTCCCCCTAAAGGGTGATGTGGCCACTGGCTTATAAGGAAACAGCTTCACCCACACTGGCCAAGCCCATCCCCATAGTCTCACCTCAGGGCCTTTGTTTGTGCTGTCCCCTCTCTCTATCCCCTCCTCTGACTGTCACAGGTTCCTAGGGTCATTCCGATCTCAGCTCACATATTACCTCATCCAGGGGGACTTTCCCAGGCACCCACCCATTATCGTCCCCCTTCACTGTGTCCCTGTGTCCAGTTGTATCCTCTTTGGAGCCCTTGTCACATCTGGAGGTGACCATGTTTATTGGCTTGCTCACATGTTAACAGCTGGGCTCTCTGCTGGGCATGGCTTGGTCACAGCCCTCTCTGGCTAGGGTGTAATGATGGAGCGCTCTCTCTCTCTCTCTCTCTCTCTCTCTCTCTCTGTCCTTTCAACTGAACCTTGAACTATTTCTCCTCCTAAAATTTCATATCCTTTGGCCAGCATCTCCCCAAACCCTGGTAGCCACCACTGCATCCTCCGCTTCTACGAGGGAAGAATCTTCTTTAGATCCCACGTATTAGGGAGACCGTGCAGAGATTGTCTTTCCGTGCCTGGCTTATTTTGCTTAACGTGATATCCTCCAGCAAAGGACAGGATTCCTTTCCCTTTTTGGCAGCCAAACGGCGGTTCCATGGTGCAGAGAAACCGCACTGTCTTTGCCCATCCACCTGACTGTGGACACTTAGGCTGGTTCTGCATCGTGGGTCTTGTGCACAGTGCCACAGTGAAGATGGGATGCCGATGTCTCTTTAATGTACCGAGTTTGTATCCTTTGGCTATAGACCCAGTAGAGGGATTGCTGGTGATATGGTGGTTCTAGTTTTAATCTTTGAGGCGTAATTGTCTCTTTACACATCAGATCCCTCTAGTACTCTGAGGTCCCCAACGGTAGGAATGCAATCCTCTTCTCCTTATACCCCTGGTATTGAAGTACAGAACCTTGAGGATGTTTATATCAGCAACCTCAGTTAATTTTATCTTTGGCTTTTTAAAGACAAGCACCTTAGGGAAACTGAGGCAGCTCTCAACTCTTCTGTCTCCAGCCCATCTACTGGACTTGAGCTTGACCCTGACCTGGAGGCAGGGACCACATGTTTGTCATGTCTGTCCCCTGCACACAGTGGGTCTACAGTGTCTGGGTGTTGGCAGGGGTTAGTGGACAGAGAAAGAGGGAAGGCAGGTGGGGAAGGCAGTATTGAGGGGCCCCGGCTCCTCTCAACTTTCACTGTGGGTTATTTTCCATCCAAACCTTGAACAGAAGCCCTTCTTAACCCTGCTGCTGATAAATGAAGAGGTGCTGAGGTCCAGCTCTGAAGACACTGTTTCTCTCTGTCCCTGTATGTGGGTCACAGAGACGCCTTTGCAGAATCCTGGCATTCTCTAGAGAGCAGGATAGAAACCACTGATCAGAAACAACAACCTTGGTGGGCTGCTGGACAGCTGGCACCTCTCCGCGCTGGGAGCCTCCTGCACCTCCAGCTGCCTGGGTCCAGCCCTGCTGGGGATCTTCCTTCATCATACAGATTTCAGGAAGAGTTTGACTGTGGCCCAGGGCACCATGAAGGTCGAGTTGCTGCCTGCCCTGACAGACAACTACATGTACCTGATCATTGATGAGGACACCAAGGAGGCTGCCATCGTGGACCCTATGCAGCCCCAAAAGGTTGTGGACAATTAAAAAAAAAGAAACAACAATCTCATTTTGCAGATGGGGAAGCTGAGGCCCTGATGCAGGGATTGAGAAGGGCAGCTCTGTTAGCAGAAGGCCCAGCTGGCTAGTACCTTCCAAGGACACTTCCATAACCCCCTTTCACATCTGGGTGGCCTCACCAGCCCTGGGCTAATATGTGCCCCAGCTCTCCAGTGGAAGGTGTTTGGTGTGTGGCCTGTCCTTTACCATAGCCATGGCCTGCAGTTGACTGTGACCTTGTCCTCCACCCCAGGGGGAGGGGCTGGGCAGCCCCCAAAATGCACTGGGGAAGGGGAGGGCCCCTGCAATTTTGGGGGGTCAGCTTTGGAAACACCCACCTCCTGGTGGGCATTTTGTCTGCTTGCTTGGGAAGCACCACGCACCTGGGCAGTGCCGAGACTCACTTCCCTTCTGTAGAATTTGGAGGAATAAACACAGTTCCCACTCCAGGGAGTGGCGTCCCCCAGCACGGCCAGGTAAGGTGCTCTGTGCTGACTTCAGCTGGGTTGATTCACTGAAGGTGCCTCTCCCAGCGCCTAGTGGCATCGCCCCAGCTGCAGGAGCCCGGCTCCCCTGGGGCTCCCACGAGGCAGCACTGGTGGCTCAGGGCCCTGTACACGTGCGGAGCTGACGAGCCTGCCTGCCTGCCTGCCTGGTCAGCCCCACCTGCGATGCAGCCTGAGCTGGGCCATAAGCACTGGGCCAGGGGAGCTCCCTCCCTCATAGCCGGCCTGGCGCTGGCTCCTGCTGACTTGAGGGTTGTGTCTTGTGCCAGGGCTGGGTTACTCAGTGAAACTCAGATGGGCCAGGCCCACCTATGTGAGAGGGGACGACTGTCCTGGCTGGCGCTGATGGGATTGGCCAAGGAATGACGCGGCAAGAGAAGGTTAACACCGTACAGTGCACAACTCACTCCTTAGTTTGTTGGTCCCAGTGAAGGAGGGGTGGGCAGCTTCTAAGAGGAGAGGGTATAGGGGCGAGGAGATGGGACCAGGTTGGGAGGGGGGTCTGGTGTGGGGCTGTTGGGCCCTGGCTGGGCAGGAGGATGTCCCTGTGTATGTTTGCATGGGGCTCCTGTTGACTTGAGGGATACTGGACAAACTGGAAGCCCAGAATTTCATACCAACGGGGAGAAAATGAAAATGAACCCTATGGTGTTAGATTGAATTTAAGGGATCAGTGTAAACCATGATACAGATGTAAATGTGCATATTATGTGTTTACTATATGTATATTTGTGTGCTTATACACCTTCCCCCTCCCTGTATATATATAAAAAGTTGACCCTTGAAACATTGCAGGGATTAGAGGTGCTAATCCCTTGGGCAGCCAAAAATTTGCATATAACCTTTGACTCCACCACTACTGGTAACCTACTAGTAGCCTTACTGATAACATAGTCAATTAATACATATTTTGTATGTGGTATGTATTATATACCATATTCTTAGAATAAAGAAAGCTAGAGAAGAGAGATGTTATTAAGAAAATCATACAGAAGAGAAAATACATCTACAATTTACTCCATCTATGCTTCATTGAGTGGATGGGTGGAAACGGAGCATCACGGAGGCCTGCATCCTCATCATCCACCTCGTCTTCACGCTGAGCGGGCTGAGCAGGAGGAGGAAGAGAGGTTGGTCTTGTTGTCTCAGGGGTGGTAGAGGCAGAAAAAATCCCTGGATAAGTGGGCACATGCAGTTCACACCCATGTTGTTCAGGGTCAACTGCATGCATTTCGTGACCCCTCCATTTGAAGGTCAAGTGCATACACTTCTTGCCTTGTGTATCCCACTCCCCAAACCGCTGTGCACTGAAAGCCTGGGAGCAGGGACTCCCTGGTAGTGGTGAGCACACCTGTCAACACCCATGTTGGTGTCTGTACACCATTCCCCAGTAAAGGAACCAGGGCTCCTTGGTGCCATGGCTGCTTCTAGGGCCAGGGCAGAGTAAGGACAGAATGAACCTGGAATTGCTAAAAAAAAAAAAAAAAAAAAACAGAGAGAGAGAGATATTGGGCTGGGTACAGTGACGCCTGTAATCCTAGCACTCTGGGAGGCTGAAGTGGGAGGATCACTTAAGCTCAGGAGTACAAGAGCAGCCTGAGCAAGAGCAAGACTCCATTTATACTAAAAATAGAAAAAAAATTAGCCCAGTGCGGTGGCAGGTGCCTATATCCCAGCTACTCAGGAGGATCACTTGAGCCAAGGAGTTTGATGTTGCTGAGAGCTAGGCTGAGGCCATGGTACTCTAGCCTGGGTGACAGAGCAAGACTCTGTCTCAAAAAAAAAAAAAAATAAGTACGGAGCTACTTGAAAGGGCTGCCACTAGCCAAATCTGGGACAATGTGCACATGACAATAAATAGTGATAGAAACGGATTATAAGCTGTTGAATACCATAAGAAACTGCAAGAATGGGAATAAATTGGAAGTCTGGCAAGGAATGGGATATTACATAGTCGCAAAGTATCTCCTCACGAAATATTTATTACAAAGGGAGGAAGTAACTTCACAGCCGAGAAACTTGGCAGACCCTACCTAAATCAAATTTAACCTCATCACTAAACAAATCCAAAGCACCCAGTAGGTGCCACCCCAAATCCAAATTCTACAAAACAAGTGATCTATACTCCTCATAAGGGTCAAGGCCATGAAAGGACGTACCAGGTAACAGGCGGAGACTGCAGAGACCTGACAACTTCATGCAACTCAGGATACTGACTGAGGCCTTTCTGTGACCAAGGGTGATGTTGGGACAGTTGGTAAAACCGGCCAGAGGTGTGTAGAGTGGACGGTTGTAATATATCAATGCTAATTTCCAGATTGGATGATTTTACTGCGGTGGGGAAATGTCCTTGTTGGTTGAAAATAGGCCAGCAGGCTTGGCGCCTATAGCTCAACCGGCTAAGGCCCCAGCCACGTACACCTAAGGTGGTGGGTTCGAATCCCCAGTCCGGACCCGCCAAACAACAATGACGGCTGCAACCAAAAAAAAATGGCCAGGTGTTGTGGCGGGCGCCTGTGGTCCCAGCTACTTGGGAGGCTGAGGCAGGAGATTTGCTTGAGCCCAGGAGATGGAGGTTGCTGTGAGCTGTAATGCCATGGCACTCTACCCAGGGGGACAGCTTGAGGCTCTGTCTCAAAAAAAAAAAAAAAAGAAAATAGGCCAGCAACTTACTCTTTAAGGGTTCCAGAAAATAAGTTGTTAGCGTTATCCTTGCAAACTTTCTATACATCTGCAATTGTTTCCAACTTAAAGTAATTATCAGTATAAAAAGAAAAAGATAAAATAATGACAAAAGAATTTCAAAAATGAGAGCGTTCACGTGCAGCGCTGAGGCAAGTCCTAACGTTGGCTGTGCTCACCTAATATTCATAATTATGCCGACGAGTGTCAAGCTTCCTGCATCTGCTGGCCTTTTCTCTTTCCTAGCTCAAAAAATAACCACCTCCAGGAAGTCCTCCATGAAAATGTCGTATGTATTGGTGACTCTGGTCACCCAGCATCTTCCAGGTGCTTATCTCCACCTTCGTTTGAATTCACAATCACTTGTAGCAGAGGAAGTGAAGGAGGAGGTTGGGTCGGACCAGATGACACTGCAGTCCTTCTCCAGCCCTAATCTTCTAGCGTCCTCTCATCTGGGTGTCCACCCCCTTTCTGTGAACAGACGCCTTCTCAGAACTCACCCTCCAAGATCAAGTCCATTCCCATCACTTCTTTCCTAGATTTCCAGCAAATCTGGTTCATTGAGTCCATTCACCTGCCTTTTTTTTTTTTTGAGATAGAGCCTTAAGCTGTTGCCCTCGGTAGAGTGGTGGCATCACAGCTCGCAGCAACTTCCAACTCCTGGGCTCAAACAATTCTCCTGCCTCCGCCTCCCAAGTAGCTGGGACTACAGGCACCCACCACAAAGCCCGGCTATTTTTTGGTTGCAGCCGTCATTGTTGTTTGGTGGGCCCGGGCTGGATTCGAACCCACCAGCTCAGGTGTATGTGGGTTGAACCACAGGCACCAAGCCTGCTATTATTTCTTTAAACAAACAATTACCTTTTCCATAAGTTAAGAATAAGAAAAGTAAATAATTTTATTTTACCTTTGTTTCTTACTTTCCCACACTTTTTCTTTTTTAGAGGTTCAAAAATTAATACCCCAGAATATGCACTTTGACGTGCTAAACTAATGAAGCAGGCTCAGGTTGTCTCTCTGATCTTTCCACACCTCCTGGTCCCTCTGGTTTTCTTTCCCCAAGTTTCTAAAATTTTCTTATATGACTTAGAACTCTTCTTTCCAAAAGCTATGCTAGTATCTCAAGACCCCCATACCCAGGAAACAAGTAGGATAGATGAACTTGTAGATGGATTAGCTCCTTACCAGCACCCCTTAAAACTGTGATGGTCACTGAAAACAAACCAAGCAAAGCCCAAGAAAACAGCACAGCCAAGAGGAACCTAAAAAACATGATGTCTAAAAGTAATTCTGTATCTGGGATGATGTCCTAGAGAAGAAATATATTTAGGAAGAACTGAGAAGAGCTGAATAAAGCATAGGGGATCTCAAGACCCCCATACCCAGGAAACAACTAGGATAGATGAACTACTGGAAAAGAGCAGAGAATGGAAACTATCACCATGCCCAGACAAATTTTCACCTATTCCTCTGAGGGCAGCTCGGGGAGAGTACCGTGGGGACTTTATCTACCTAATAAGACAGGACATTCCCATGTAGTTCCTCTCCTCATCTTCTAGTGACTGGTAGATCTCATCAGGTTCCCAAAAAGAATCATTTCCAAAATAATGTCCACATTAAAGTCTATCTGTCTCCTCTTTGAAGAGAGTATTTAAATCTCAGCCATCTGAGCCTTCCCTGAATCTCATACTTTGCATATGTCTATCATATTTATGCATATTCAAATGAATTTATAAGCCTTTGTCTCTTATTAATCTTATAACAGGTATAATTTTCCATGAATGTCCATGGGGAAAACAGGAAGATTTACCTCTGCTCCTATGCTTTCTGTAGATCAGTTTCTGACCTATAGCCCATTAGTCTGCTAGGGTGATAGTAACAAAAACACCACAGACCAATTGACTTCATCCCCAAAAATGTATTTCTCACAATTTAGAATTCTAAAAGCTGGACTTTAGTTTCTGGTGAGAGCTGTCTTCCTGCCCTGTAGATGGTCACCTTTCTGCCATGTCCTCACCTAAGGTGGGGAGGGGAGAGAGAGAGAGAGCGAGCGAGCACAAAGCCCTGGTTCCATGGTTTCTCTTCTTATTGGTTCCTATAAGAACACTAATCTGTCAGAGATCAGGGCTTCTCTCTTCTGACTTCTTTTAATTTTAATTACTTCCTCCAGGATCCATATCTAAATAAAGCCACACTGGTGGTTAGATTTTCAGAATGTATTTGGGAGGACAAAACCTTTCAGTTCCTAACATATACATATTATTTTCCATTTGCCTGAATAACTTATGTTAATAATTCTCACAGGGCAGGTTTTGGAGTGATAAATCCTTTCAGGTTGTATTATTCTTAGAAAGTTTTATTTCTCTTTCACTTTAAACAATTTTGTTGTATATAAATTCTGGATTGGTTAGTGCTTTTCTCTTTCAATACTTTAGATACATTTCATTCCACATTCTGCCTGCTTTCATTGTTTCTGATGAGAAGTCTGCTGTAATTATTCCTGTTCCTTTACATGTAAAGGGTTCCTCCCCCCTTTTCCTCTTCTCTGTTTTTATTTCAAGATTTCTCTATTTGAATTTGTTTTCAGTATTAATATAATATGCCTAGAGATAAAATTTTGGTATTCATCCTGCTTTGTGTTTTCTGAGCTTCTGGATTTGTGGCTTTCTGTCCTTCGTTAATTTTGAAACACTCTTAGCTTTTATTACTCCAAACATTAATAATGTTTTATCTTTTCTCTGTTCTTATGTGAGTGATACATCTATTGATGTTCCACAGTTCTTGACTACCACTTCTGCTTTTCAAATTCATTTTTATTGCTGCATTTCAGTTTGGAAAGTTGACATTGGCCTGTCTCAAGGTCACTGTCTCATGGCCATGTTGTGTCTACTGATGAACTTACCAAAAAAATTCTTCATTTCTATTACAGTCTTTTTGATATCTAGGATTTCTTTTTGACTCTTTCTTCTTCACATTATCCACCTGTTCTGGTATGGCATTTACTTTTTCTTAGAGCACTTATCATGCTAATTATAATTGCAATTTAATCATTTAAATTTTTCTGTCTGATCATTCAAAAATTGATGATATATCTTCATATGATTCTCAGGCTTGTTCTATCTCTTCAAACTGGATTGGGTAATTGTTTTTGCCTTTTGACATGCCTTATAATTTTTTCTTAAATGTCAGACAATATTGTATCAACTCATAGGAATTATATATTGGCTGTTAGGTTGATGATTTCAATGACTATGCCTAGGAATTGAACTGCATTTAATGTTTGCTGTAGCTGTAGATGCTACAGGCTGCATTTTCTTCTAGTGTCTTTCTTTTGGTCTTTCCTACACATCATGCCCCTAGGAGATTGTCATATCTTGTAGTTTTCTTAGTTCTAATAAACTGTTATTATACTATAGCCCTGTTTGCAAGCTGAGAAGGGAAACAGAGCATTTTATAATTTTTCCATTAAATCCCTTTACTGACCCATCCTCTCAAGGCTGTGACCTTTCCCCCTTGTAGCACTAATCCCTGTACACTATGATATTTGCCTCCTCAGATAAGACAGGAAGACTGATGCACCTGGGGTAGTAAGAATGCCATTTTCTAAAAAAATCTTTCCCCTAATGCAGGCCTTGTTGTGGAAAAGTTTCTGGGTGAATTTCACAAGGATTACTTTCACTTCCTCTGGCCAGGGCCCTGAGGGAAGGTGTCTTTCTTGGATCTTTACTATGAGAACCTAAAGGTAAAACCTTTAGGTAAATTGCTCCCCCCACATCCCCAACACACACACACACACACACACACACACACACACAAGACTATGGGCACCAGGAACTTCTCATTCTCAAACCAGTCCACACTCACTTGGCCTCAAGCAGTTATCCAAAATTAACACTTTCTATAATCTGAATGTTTATGTGTCCATAAAATTTATATTGAAATCTGAACACCATAGTGTTAGGAGGTGGGGCTTTGGGAGTAACTAGGTCATGAGGTCAGAGTTCTTCTCGCTGAGATGAATGTGCTTATACAAGAGGCCCTAGACAGAACCCTCCCCTCTCTTACCACATATGAACATAGTAAGAAAGTAATGTCTATAAACTAGAAAGTTGTTCCTCATCAGATACAAAATCTGCTAGTGTCTTAATCTTGAACCTCCTAGCTTCCAGAGCTATAGGAAATAAATTTATGTTGTTTATAATCCACCTAGTTCATGATGTCTTTTTATAGGGGCTTGGATGTACCAACACTCCTCAGGTATTCCTACCTGTTTATGGCTCCAGAGCTTTTGTAACAGAAGCAGATCCAGCCCATACCTCTCTAAATAGACCTTCCTCTAGAGATTTCTGGATTTCTAGTGATTTTCCTTGAAACCACATTTCCCTGATTGGTCCAAAAACATTAATTGACTCAACCTGACCAATTTCTTCCTGTTGCGAGGACTGTGACGACATTCAAGTCCTTCACAATGTCAGAGCTGAAGCCAACAGTCTATATTTTTGAAACTTTATTTCAACTTGTGCATATAATTCATATTAATCTTTTAAATTATAATTTCTTCATGACCACATCATAAAAACTGCCTTTTTTATCTTCCTCTTCATAAATATTATTGTTATCTAAAGATGTTCTATCTTCACCAATTCAACATGAGGGAGTTTTGTTACTTTATTTCATATTCCTTATCTACACCATGAGTCCTATCAGTTCTGCACTAGAGACTAAAGATTAAAAGATAGAGATTCTTGGTTTCCAATGATAACAAATAAAAATAATCCCTCAGAGCAAATTTATGACTTAAATGTAACTCCAGGTATCATTCATCAAGGTACCACACTGCTTGTAATGGCCAAACCAATATGCCAGACCAAGAATAGAATCTTCAAAGTGCAAAGCACATGTCTTATTGTCTTTTATTCCCTTCTTTCACTCAATATTTTTAGCTATTTTGGGAGCGTGTGTGTGTGTATGTGTGTGTGTGGTGCTTTGCTGTTTTTTTTTTTTTTTGTAGTACTTTATGGATTGTGTAATTGAAAATTTAAAGTCTGGGCTAATGAATGTGTCAAAGCAGAGGACAAAGTGCAACCTGGTGCTTCCTGACAATAAATGTTTAATCCTCCTTCCTTGGAGACTTCAGAAAACTCCAGTAATTGAGGAAACAAGAATATGTAACCCTGGAGTACAACTTTTTATGAACACTGTGTAGTTCATGACACACAAGGGATCTTTTAAAAACAGACATTGGTGTTCAGTAAGTTTACCCATTGACAAATGATTGTTTTACCATACACAGTACTCCCTACAAAACTTTTACTACTATTACACAAAAGAGTAATAAAATGAGATACACCTTTTTCCACCCTCTATTTATACGTCTCTCTCATCTCTATAACTAAGCCTAATGTTTGCCGGAGAGAGGAAAAAAATAACTCCTAGGGAACCCTGCGCAGTGTTAATGAAATGAGCAATGAACCAAGCTAAGGAACAGTGATTGGTTTCCCACTGAATGAGCCAAACATTAGCTTTGCAGCACCACACCCCAGCCCACCCAACCCCACGTTCAGCTAGTCCACAATCAGAGAGCCAGACACAGTGAATCTTCCAAAAGAATTTTCAACTAAGCTTAATAAGCAAATGTCTCTATAAAGATAAAAAAGTATTCCCCGTTTCCTTATTGATGTTTTCTTGTGTCATCCTACCAGGGAAATGTTCCCTATAAATGCAGAAATTTACAAGTGTCCCTCCTTGCCTCCTGCCACTTCCAAAGAGAAATTCTTCCAGAGATATCGTATGGAAATAACAATACATCCCATTAATTACTCTCTCTAAGGAAGAGACATGTGACACATATTACAGAATCAGCTCAAAAGGAAGAAAATCCGAAGCACTCATTATATATTTTCTCCTGACACAGCACATTAAAATTTGAAGAAAGAAAAATGTCTTATCATAAAGTCAGCAAAAAGAAAACAAAACAGGTCTCCTATTTGCACACCTCTGGTCATTTTGAAGACTGTACATTATGCTCCAAATACTGTTTTCTAAAGATCCCACATGGCGTGCGTAGTGGAAGTAACATGGAAATGCTAATTAAAAACAAATTAAATCTCTGTGATTTCCAAATCCCTGTGATTTTCCAAGAGTTTCTGTTTCTCAAACTTAATATAGCACTCTCTGTTTCTCTAACTTAATATAGCTCCTATCTCCAAAGGTTATAGTGGGAATCTTTATGAAATAGTGAAAGAAAACCATCTAATAAAGGGTTGGGCCAGAAAATAACTTCGCAAATGTTTATTTATTTTTTTCTAGCCTAGCAATCTTTAGGGCCCATTTTCCTATGGGACCTAAAATGTATCCACAGTGACTTAATTCTTTTTGCTACTGGTGGATTGAAAGAGAGTTCCTAGAACGATGAACGGTTTAATTTTGTCAACTATCCTTTATGGTTTTTTTTGTAAAATGCTTCTTTCTCCTTCTGTAGGTTTTAAATAGGAGTTGTCATCTTAGGGCTCAGCACCTGTAGCTCAGTGACTAGGGTGCTAGCCACATACACTGGAGCTGGAGAGTTTAAATCCAGCCCAGCCTGCCGAACAACATTGACAATTGCAATTTAAAAAAAAAATAACTGGGCTTTGTGGCAGATGCCTGGGAGGCTGAGGCAAGAGAATCGCTTAAGCCCAAGAGTTTGAGGTTGCTGTGAGCTGTGATGCCACAGCACAGCCCTCTACCAGGAGGACATAGTAAGATTCTGTCTAAAAAAAAAAAAAAGTCATCTTAGACAACCAGGCTTCTAGGCACACTGGGTGGGTCAAAGCTAGACAAACCAGAAAACACCACTTCCTTAGCCAAAATGTTTAGATTGGAGACTAGAAAAGAAATTCAACAGGGGCAAATTGGGACTTTAACTTTTCACCTGGTGTGTTCATATAGTTGCTAGAAAGCTAGAACTCCCTGCCTAGTTAAAGAAATAAGAACCTGGAAACTGGGGGGGGAAGTGATATTCTCTGGCTGAGGAGAAACCAGCTGCAATAGGAAGGAATGAGAATGATAAGAAAAAAAGAAAGAAAGAAAGAAAAAAAGTTACAGAAACTCCCATTACTACTCCCTCAAAGCATCACTGTTGCCATCTTAAAAATCAGGTCATTCCTTTAAGATTCAGTCCAGTTGTCTCCTTTTCTAAGAATTCCATTGCAGTTCTTTCAAGCTACCTCTAGGCTCTGCCTTCCATCTTTCCTTAGCATCCTGTGATGACTTCTGTCCCCACCCCAACCACTTCATGATGATCTAATCAATTGCTCTGCCAAGTCTTCACCACTAGTCACCAAAGTCAACAGCCAATTGGCTTGGCTTTCAACCCCCAGTATTTCTTTTGGTGAAGAGCAAAAGTCATCTCTGGGACACAGACGTGTTACACGCCTTTAACCAGCTCTTCTGATCTTCGTGTAGTTCTTTCTTTCCTAGACATCCAAAGCTGTGCCACAATATTTGAAATTCATCTTAATGTGTCTTTATGGTGGTTTTGATTGCTCTGGCTGAGGATTGAAGACTTAAATTCATCTCTGCCTTTATTTTTTCACTACCATCACAGAAGCTTTTGGTGAAAGAATCATGGAAGAAAAAAATCCTGTCTTTCAGGGAAAATATTTGTTTCATGGTAGAAACTTACCTCACCTACGTACAAGTGATTTTTTTAAAAAAAAATTGGTAAAGAAAAAGACCTCGCTACTATTTGAAGTCTGTCTCAGTTTTTTAAAAGTTGTCTCTTTTGTGTTGAGGATGAGAGTTCAACCCACAAACAAAAGATCACATGTTAAATACCAAAATTTGGGAAAAGTCACAATCCTTTCACATTTTAAACAGATTTTTGCTATTTATTTATTTAGATAGTCATGGATTCAGCATTCTTAATTGTAGTGAAATGAATCTAAAATAAAACAATTTTTACTTTCCTGAACTTTCCCCCAGGAAATAGTAATCAGAAGCCAAAGATGGAGATGTCCCCAGGCAAGGAGCGGTTTGAAAATAATTGTGAAAACTTTCTAAGATAGGCAGGAAAATGTGGCTCTAACTCCTTCTTTTCTCTGTTTTTTTACTGCCTGTAATTCTCTCAAATGTAAACACTAAAAGCTTGGTACTTAACAAAAGTAGTTAACAAATTTAGGGCTCCCTCTTCAATTCCAATTTCCAAGCAATGCCTTCAAACCAATCCCTGTTCAAAACCGTGGAGAAAGGATTTAGGATTGGGCCTTTTGTTTGGATTATTCATCCAGCCTCACACATTGGGGGACAACGGGCTGCATCCTTGGCTTTGGAGTCAGCAAGACTCTTTGGTTGAATCCATTTTTTATTAAGTCCAAGCTGGTGATCTTCCGAAAGTTCCATTATCTCTATGCCTCAATTTGATTGTATGCCAACTGCAGTTAATGATACCAACTTCTTAAAATTTTTACATGGAAAAATGTGATTTGTTCATAAAATATGTAATACAGTGTATGACATAAGGTGGTGTTCAACAAAGGCAGCTGTTTTTATTTAACAACATTGAAAAAATATATTAGTTTGTGGTGGGGGTTCTGGTTCCCAGAATCCAGTTGAGGTTAGATTACTTGGCCGAGTTAGAAAGTTCAACTGAGGCTCAACACCAAACGAAACTGAAAATAAAACTGGGGCGGCTCTGGCAGTGGACAGAAAGGAAAAGGCACCTACACAAGTTTCAGGGTAACAAAGAGAGATTTTCTTTAGGAAGAACAAGGAGAAAGTTTAGAGCACTTCCAAAGAGAGCTGGAATTGGGTCCCTCTCATGAAGGAGAAAAGACCAGAGAGACGGAGATTCAAAGGCCTGCAGGGGTATAAATACCTTCTCCCTTTGAAGTTGGTTGCAAGTTTTTCATTGGTTTCTCCACACTGTCAGGCTGTATTGTCCTTTCCTATTGGTCATTGACGGTCTTTTTTCTATTGGTCATTGGTTGCTTAGTTTGCTTCATATAAATATTCTTAGAGGCCCTCCAGACTTCCTGGTTCAGCAGGCCCGGTTTTCCTCCCATTCTCCTTGAAGCCACTTTCTTACCAGCCCTTCTCAGCTTGTACTAGGTATTGTGCTGGGTACCAGTAAATAAGAGGTGATGACAAATTCTTTATGAGATGTCTCTTTTGTAGCATTCAAAACCAGTTAAATAGTAAATTAATGAATAAGTGAATGAATAATTGCAGATTATTTTTTAAAAGCAAGAAGGAGAACAACAAACAAGATATGAGAGAGAGAGAGGATTTACATTTAAATTGGAAAACGTTAAGAATTGGGGTGTAGCCAGTAGAAGTCAGGTGGGGAAGAATACTCTAGGCAGCAAGGACACAGGCAAAGGCCCTGGCCTAGAAAAAGGCTTGCCATTCGGGGAACTGTAAGGAAACTAGCATACCTGAAGCCTTGCGGATGGGTAGATTTAGAGACGGGCAATAGAAGACAGAAAGTAAGAGTTTGGATTTGATTCTGAGTGCAGTGGGTCAGGCAATATTGAAAGATTTAAATTAACATAACCTTCTCTGAGTAGCAAGAGATAAAACAGAGGGTTACCAAATTGTCTGTCTGATGGGAAAAGTTGGCGAATTCCATTAAGGTGCTAAGGAATTGAGCATATTTGGAGGGGCACACTATGTACGTTTGCCACTTATGATATTATTATTAATAGCATCAGCAGTACCACAGCAAAGCACCTGCACTCAGCAGCCACTGCAGCTTCCTCAAAGCTTCCCTTCCTCTACCCCGGTCCTGCCCCAGGTTGATCAAAGGCACCCATGAGCTTGGGGGCTCCATCTTACCTGTCTTGCATGCCAACCCTTTTCATCTCTTGATTTCTATCTGAGGAAAGATGTATATAACCTTTGCAAAATAAGAACAACACCACTGTGGCCCCAATAAATACGTGGTGATTGGGGGCAATTTGCAGAGATAACAGCTCTCATGGGTTCTCTTCCATCTAGAGAAGTATACCAAGTCTCCTTCCTCTGAAATTTGAGACGCCCTGACATTCTTCACAATGCCACCCCTACCAACGCTGCAGAATATCCTGCCCAATTATCTGACCCAGAAATCGTTTCTTTGAATATCCCATCATAATCAGAGGTGAGTTCTTGGCTCTGGCATTATTGCTTGCCATAATTAGCTCTAGTTAAACCGACCCCGTGCATCCTGGCAGGCAGATCACCTCCATCAATACTGCTACCAGCTTAAGCTTGCTCTGGGGAGACATTGTGTGAGACAGACTTTATCTTCAGGGCAAAATGCCACTGGATGCAGTTGCAGAAGCCATTGCTCTGCCCAGTTCAGCTAGAACTGCATTTGATATATGGGCCTTATGGGAGAGTGTCACAATAATAAGGACACTAATCATTTGTCGCTGCATGGCACTATATATCCAGGGAGCTCAGAGAACTTTGCTTGATTTAATTAATTCTGACAATGTCTCTGTGAGCTGGGTAAGTATTATTATTCCATTTTACAGATGAGGAGACTGAGTAATGGAGAAAGGAAGGAGCCTACTCAGGGTTGTTCAACAGGGTGATAAAATCCTCAAATAACACCACTTAGCCCAGTCAGCCTCTGTCTGCCTTGTCAATTAGATCCATCATGTCATCATTACTCGCGGCTTCTTACATGATCGTGTTTTATTAATGTACGCTGTTAAGCAGCTGCCACATTTCACCCCAGAGGTGACCACCTTTCAATCAAGGAAAAGAGTGATTCAGGTTTAGAGCAATTGCGGTAGCAAATGCTAAGAGGAAGTTAAGCTGTCTGCCTTATATCACTCACTCTCTGCCCTAAATGACTTCTTGGTGGGGGGAAATGCCCAGACAGGTTATATTGTACCTAAAGGTAACTGGGGGAAATTTTTGACATAGAAAGGAAGCACATGGCAGCCGCATTATTCAACAAGAGAGAATAGCCTACTTTGATATAAAAGAAAAAAATAACAAAAGCTAAAAATGAAGCAAAAACTCTCACCATTTACATCCCAAACATAGAAAAGTTACTGAAATAAACATATGAAATGTCCCACATAATGAATCGGAGGGGAGAATGAGGGACTTTGAAAACCACCAAAAAAGAGTGCATGAGTAGAAATTTTTCAAGCTCTCACTTGTGGTCAGAATGTGATCAAATTCCTGCTCTTTGCAGGATTACAGAGTTAATGGAAAGGTGAAGGGCAGAAGGGCAGAGAAGCCAAGCCCCAGACCCTTCTGAAGAAAAGGAAATTTGTTTTCAAGGCCCTCCCGTGACCTTTTCTTTCTTTGCTTCCTTCCACGGTCACACATGGCTGTGCAAGAAGGTGGGCTCAGGAACAGGAAAATATTTTGCTATTATTAGTTGAGTAACTTTGAGCGAGATTTTTAATTTGTCTAAAGGGCAGTTGTCTTGTCTGAAAATTTGGGATATTAGTCACCTTGCAGGACTACAGAGAAGATAAAATGAAACAGTGTAAATCAGCTTCTAGTTTGGTGCCTAGCACATGGCTGGCAAGGGAAGTTGGCTTCCCTTATTCTTCAGTCTGCCCCTGGCGGTTTAACAAGAACTAACTCTCCCAAACACCTGTCTGCACCTTCTTATTTTCCCTCCTGACTACTCATTCCTTCTGTATCCAATCTTTTAAAATGTCCTTGAGCAGCCAGTTGACCAGTTAGAGCCTGAGATTCTCCATCCATTAAATGAGACTCTGTCTAACCTATCCCGTGAAATCATCATGAGAGACAAAGACGAGAATAACTCAGTGCATTGTAAACTCTCGCGTGCAATAAATTTTAAGTTTTAAACATTGCCATTATTATTTCTTAAGGCTTAGTTTGGAGAAGAAACCTCATTTTAACTATTCATGGTAAGACATTCATGATAAAGAATAAGGAATTTAGCCCTGCTAGGTAACATTGGTTCATTTTAATAGATGCCTTGTTTATCGCCTTCATCCCAAACTGGAAATATTAGTGAAAATTCAAGGCAATGGAAAGAACATGGAAAGAAGTTCATTTGAATAAGGGAATCTCTAAAATTACCTTCTATGTGTTAAACTATTCGAGAAGGATCATATTTTGGCACGTTTTTATATCTCTGCAAACCCTTTGCAAGGTACCAAAAGGTGATCTTGACAGAGGAATTGTAACAGAGAAGAAATTGATCATCTAGTCAACAAATATCTAGTGTTCCCATTCTTTGTCTCTGCTTCCAGTACCAAAAATGTTTTCCTGTGTGGCATCCGCAATTTAAGTCTACCAACCCCCTCTCTCCCAAATGCTGCTCCATAGCTGAGCAGAGTTTTCTGCTGCAAGTGTTAACTGTCCTGACAAAGATGCCTGTCCTCTTAATTTGCAGCAGTGACTGTGCTAACTGATGTAAAATATTAGTTTGCAGTCCCACCAACAGTGTCAAAGTGTTCCCTTCCCTCCACATCCGTGCCAGCATCTGCGGCTTTGAGACTTCCTGTCTCTGTGGGCTATTCTCACAGGAATGAAATGATATCTCAGGGTGGTTTTGATTTGCATTTCTCTGATGATTAGGGGTGATGAACGTTTTTTCAAATATTTGTTGCCATTCATCTGTCTTCCTCAGAGAAGGTTCTGTTCATGTCTTTTGCCTAGTGATAGGTGGAATTGTCTTCTCTTTGGAAAGAAGTATGGAGAATCCTCAAAGAACTCAAATTCAACCTCCCATTTGATCCTGCAATTCCATTACTAGACATCTATGCAGAAGGAAAAAAACGTCATTTTATCATAAGGACATTTGCACTAGATTGTTTATCACAGCTCAATTTATAATTGGCCAAATGTGGAAACAACCCAAATGCCCACCAACCCGGGAATGGGTTACCAAATTGTAATATATATTATATATATTTGGCAACCTGTGATATATATATCATGGCTATATATATTCAGCCATAAAAAGGATGGAGACTTTACATCTTTTGTGTTAACCTGGATGGAGTTGAAACACATTTTCTTAGTAAAGTATCACAATAATGGGGAAGCAAGTATCTGATGTACTCAATACTAATATGAAGCCAGTAGACGATCTAACACACACCCACACAGGAGAAAGACTCAAGTCAATTCAAGGTGGAGGGAAGAGGGAACAAGGGACAGGGAGAGGGGAGGAGGAAGGGGGATGGGATGGGTGTGCTCGTACTCAATGGGGACAATGTTAGGGTGTATGGCACACCTCTTGGTGGCGGGAGAGAATTATAAGAGGGACTCTAATGCAAACGTTGTAACCTGGTTTTTTGTCCTCTCAAGTGAACCTGGAAAAAGAATAAACGATGCAACATATACAAAGATCTATTGTTATGTGCCTCTCCCATAGGAAATGCTACTAAGAAAGGCTTTTTCATATAAAAATCCCTGCTAACTGTTTCCGAGGTAGAAAAGTAAGCCCAATACAAACGCAAGATCCAAGTGCCAAAAAGCTAATAAAATGATAAGAAGCTCCTGGCACTGATTTTCAATGCTTTCAATGATGTGTTAAAATATGCCAAGTCATGCTCGGGAAGAACATTAGGCTGCTCCCATAAATGGAACCTAAGGATCAGCTAAGGCAATAGAGTCTAATTACTATTATTAATAATAACAAGAGTATATTAATCTCTTCTACCAGCAAGCAGGTATAGTATTGACCTTTTCTTTCAAAGACGGCTCTAATGCTATTATTTACTATGCTAGGCATTAATAGTTACAAAATGATTAGCCCAATAATGTCCTCACACTGCACTGTCAAAATTCTCTTGAATTCTGTTGGATAGAAAGATGATCATGCCCTTCAGCTGACGAGCATAGGGGTCAACTCATAAGAAAGGGAAGGTAGAAAATAAACACCAGACTAACATCAGCTGGAATAATGATAACCAACAATGTGTGTGACATTTACCCTTTCATCCGTCCATCCACACCCATCCATTCACCCATCCAGCTATCTTAAACATGTATATTTTTTTATGTTCCACCACCACAAGCATACATGAGGAATTCCCACAAATAACTGAAGCAAATTCTCGTGAGAGTTCAGGTGCAGCAAAGGTAGCTTGGACCCAATAAATTTCATGCATTCTTACACATTTACGACATTGGGACAATGAAGCTTGAGTATGCCACGGAATTGAGAGAAAACGACATCTGTCACTTCAAGGGCAAGGCAATTAAGAGCCAGGCAGTGTCTTTCATATCTCTCTTTTCCTGCTCAAGCAATTTTGGAGGTGACGTGTTCCAAATGGCATACCTCCAAGATGGATGGAGACCTCCCAGCCCACATCAGTTTCATCTGTGAAGGGAATGGTATCTTTTCATTGTATCAGGCCACCGAGACTAGGAGGGTTTATCTCTTTCACCAGGTAGTGTTAATTTTCTTAAATTAACAGCATCGTCTTAACATGCTCAGTGAATCTGGGACCTCTAGGGGTCTGCTTTCTCACAGATGAAATAAAGAACACCCTCTGTCTAGCATTCAAGAATTTGCAATAAGTTCCTTAAATACACAGGAGGAGAAGAAAACAGATAAATAGTGATTTAATTGTTCGACTTTGTCTGTAGTTTTCTCTTACTCTACAGACCAAATATATTGATATTCTTAGAGATTTTGTGTGTCTCTTCTATGACATTTACTCTCTTGTATTGTCACTGTTTATGCATCTCTGATTTTTACTTTTCTTTTTCTTTTTCTCCCTCCTCCTACCCTGCCCCCTGCGTAGGAGTGTGAATGCCACTGGGGGCAGGAATTGTCTTTTTGATGACTTTATCACCAGAACCTGGGACAGTGCTAAGCAAACAATACTTTTGGGGGGTTGAAATGTAATTATGAATCTTGAAAAGAAAGCTTGCAATAGCTTATCTGTCTCTTCCCCACCACCACTGAGGACAAATGGCCATATAGGGTGTGTGAGGAGCGTGAGAATGGACGTGCAGGCCAAGGAAAGACGGAGGCTGAGACAGAAAGATTGAAAAAGGAATCACAGAGATGAGGGAAGAGAATGGGAATAACTTATGGATGTCAAAGGGCATACAAGAAGGAGTGAGGGAGTGAAGCCAGATAAGAAAGTAAAAGTTCAGGTCAGAGCACAAAGATATCTTCTAGCAGAGCACCTAACCACTGTAGAAGCAGAAAATGAAATGTGACTGAGAAGTGTGGATTCAGAGATGGGATGATCATAGATCCAATATTTCTTTTCCTTCAGCCAGGAACATGCATTGTTGGGATTTAGAGAGAATGGAAATTTGAGATTTGATGGCGGGGCCTCAAGCATCCAGATTTCTGGGGCCAAGGAATACAAGACAGGGTCAGGCTACTGGTGACAGTTTCAAACTTGCTTGACAAGTAGGACAAGACAGGATGTTACGACTAGATGCCAAGTTGAGGATCAGGCTTCTGGTAGTGTCTCCGTTAATGTAATCAGGGACAGAAAACAGTCTACTCTGTCCACACAACAGGGCTACACGTCGGATCTTTAGGTTTTTGAAGGCCATTTATTCTAACGCTGGCTAGCAACCTGTCTTTACCTAAATGTCTCGCATCAGTGAAGCAAGGAGACGACCTCTTCAAACATGATGTCTTCTGTGTTTGAAACTGATCTTGGATATATTGTCCCCAATCTAGGGAAAGTGACAAAGGGTGGGCAACAATTCCTGGCAATAGGAATTCTCCCTGACCCTTGATCAAACCCTACCCAGACTGGGGCTGAAACAAGCCAGACCAAGGCGCTAGCTCTACAGAACCAAGTACATTATGGGAATTAATTTACAGAGTGCCAGGAGCTAAAGGGCATTAGAGAGCACAGTATATAGGGAGCGCTGAGAGTCAAGGAGAAGCCCAGAACACAGAAAGTGGCGGCAAAGGCAAAACTAAGAACTGAAGTCCAAGGTCAGGAGACAAGTTGCCACTGGAATAGATGGGAGACAGAGAAGAGTGAGAAGATAATGTTTCTACGCCAGAAATCACAATTCCCAAAATGTATTCAACAAAAGTGTAGACGTCAGGATGTTCTGTCTCTGTACCTCGGTTCCAATACCTCATATCCTTTCTTAGCACTTGAGTTACAAAAGTTATGTCTCAGTAATGTCCTTGTGTCTAAATTCTTTTCTCAGGTTCTATCTAATAGTCTTCTCCCAAGTGTCACCTATTGCCCCAGCCACCAGGAGGCCTTCCTAGGCTGGAACTGCACTTTTCACTTTTGAATTTCAAAAACTCAGCGGCTTCCCGGGTGTCTGTGATGCAGCAGAGATTGTCCACCTTCTGCCTGAGATTTCCCTAACTGTTTCTTGCATGTCCTGTCATCTCTGCATCAAGTTCTAGGACTCCTCAGCCCTCTTCACTTTCTCCAGATCCTCTCTGATGCTGGGTCCAGAATTTCTCCTCTGGTCAAGGTGTTGTTCTTTCTCCAGATCCTGACCCTTAAATGTCTCAGCTTCCAGCTGACCTCCAGTTCCTATTCTGATTGCTGCAGTCAATCAAAATGACTAATCGTACAGTTCAATTTGTGTGGTATTTCAACCAGTCTAACTAAGCCACTAGCCTGTTCTGCCTTCTTTATTTACATAATTAAAAAATATTTTCTGCCAGGTGCAGTGGGCTCACCCAGCATTTTAGGAGGGTAGAGGAGGAGGATCACAGCCTAGGAGTTTGACATTAGTCTGGAAAAAATAGGGAAACCCAGTTACTACAAATTCAAAAAAAAAAAAAACCTTAGCCATGTGAGATGGTACATTCCTATTGTCCCAGCTACTTAGGAGGCTGAGACAGGAGGATCACTTAAGCTCAGGAGTTTGAGGCTGCAGTGAGCTATGATCATGTTTCTGCATGTAAGACACTGTTTCTGAAAAAAAAAAATTAAAGTTTGCAATTCTCTAATCAAAATTGCCAGTATTTTTTTCTTTAGACACTAGTTTCCTAATTTCTCCTATTGTCTCATTATCCAGAACCAAGGGACATATCTGCACAAGGGGGCTGATACTGTAGTGATTGGATTACATCAGTCATGAGGAATTTTGTGGTAAGGGTCTAAGTCTCATGCAATAAAGACCTGCATTTACTACCTGAACAGATTAGTGTTTGGTATCAGGAAACAAACAGGAATGACTACTGTATAGGCCATGAATATGTTTATTTATGACAACCTCATCAAGTTAATTGAATAAGAAAAATAGACAAATTAGAATGATCTGATGACGTCTTTGATTTGTCCCCTGGAAATTTCCAAGCAAAGGCCATTTAGCCATGTGAAAATATAGATGAACCACTGGGGCAGATACGTATATTAATTTCCCTGTCCCACAGGGTAGGGAAAATCACTAAGCAGTAGGGAAAAATTATGAAAACCCTGGCGGTGAGGACAAGTGGAAAGAGGGTGACTTTCAGAAGCAAAGTGGGCTCAATCCACGACTTTGCTGGGACCCATGAACATATGACTCCTGCTGACTATGGAATAATCTGCTGTTTTTCTCTGATTTCCATTTTTGCCTCCCTACTTTATAAAGGAATCACTAAATTTCAATTGTGTATAAGGCTGTTCCTATTGGAATAGATGGGAGACAGACCACAGTTCCCAGCTTCCTTTGCAGCTAAGTGTGGACATGCTGAGTTTTATATGATAAACCATGAATAGTGACTTGTTCAACTTCATCAAACTGGTTAACATAGCCTTCATGTCATTTTCTGTTATTGTGTTAAGACACTTATGTTCTACATTTAGAAAGACTCACATGTATATAATGAATACATGTGAGTTATACATGTGAGAATACATGTGGTTTACCCACATAGGATAAACCATAGACATTACCCCAGGGCGGTGCCTGTGGCTCAAGGAGTAGGGGGCTGGCCCCAT
>CAUYTI010148324.1:0-54988 GCA_963575145.1 Galago senegalensis
CCGCCCTGGTATCACCCCCCCACAAACAAAACACCAAAAAACACAACACAACACACAAAAAAAAATTTTTTGGGTTTTTTTTTTTTTTTTTTTTTTTTTTTTTTTTTTTTGCTTTCTTAATTCTGGTTCTGGATTTATACCAAGAGCCATGGCATTCCACTGGGAAATACCTGAGGCTTTCCAGATATATCATAAGCCATGCTGGAAGGCCTGGATGAAGAGTTCTGATTCCTCCCTTCTTTTTGTCTTGGGTATTGAAACCAGCAGAGCATAGAACTTGAGTAGTCTGACTCCCTAGACTCCCTCAGCTGACTGATTCCCTATCTGTCCTTAAGAGGATCATGTGAAGAGATAAACAGCAGACACCAAGACTCAGCTCCTGCCCTGCTCTGTAGTGCTTCCTGGACAGTGATATTCTGAAGCTCCTGCAGATACTTGCCACGTTTATGCTTCATACCGTCCCTCTAGGGAATTCAGTTTTTCAATTTATGCCAGCAGTGAAAATACCAATAGAGCCCTCTGAACAACATTGTAAGTCTTACCTTTTCTTTTGGTAACATTTAACCAAAAAAGCAAAAATTCATGAAGAACATCAAGTGCTTGCTCTTGGAAAGGAAGGTCAGTCCTCCGGATGAAAGACATCTATTTATTGTAATTTTAAGACTGGTTTTTCAAGGCAAGTGATGAGCCATTTGTGATTTTTATAGCCTCCTAGTACTCGGTTTGCCTAATCAGGAATGTGAGCTATCCTGACGATTTGATGTCACGTATCTGTTATGCAGGTAGAAAGAAACCAGAGAACAAGAAAGGACAGAAGGAGCTATGTGCACCACCATATAAAACAGCCGTTCTCAACCTGTGGGTCGGGAGCCACAGCAACTATTAAAGGCTCCTGGCATTAGGGAGGTTGAGAACCACTAATATAAAAGGCGGCTATTTAGGTATTTGGGCTAAACCGAGTCACATACCACTATAGATAGACCATCATGTATTTCCTAATCAAAATCCCTAGTGAAACGCTTCAAATAAAATCAAACCCAAATATGAAAAGTAGATTTTCTAAAATAGAAAAAAACTGAAAAAATCTTATTTTCCAAGCTCCTGATCAAACAAATTCTGAAGTTAAATCTGATTTTTATCTCTTGCCCAAATCTAATCCAACATGCTCAAAATTTCTATAACATGGTATCAGAATAGAATACAATGAAAAAAACTTATTTTGAACAAACTTTTGAATTAAAATCTATTTATCAATTATAGCTTCCAGTTCTTGTGAGGTATTTAGTAACAAAGGTAAAAAAATTATTATTATTTTTTTTTTGGTAGAGACAGTCTCACTTTATCACCCTCAGTAGAATGCTGTGGCATTACAGCTCACAGCATCCTCCAACTCCTTGGCTTAGGCAATTCTCGTGCCTCAGCCTTCTGAGTAGCTGAGACTATAGGTGCCCACCACAACACAGACTAATTTTTTGTTGCAGTTTGGCCGGGGCTGGGCTTGAACCTGCCACCCTCGGTATGTGGGGCTGGCGCCCTACCAACTGAGCCACAGTTGCCACCCACAAAGTTAAAAAATTCTAAACAAAAGTTTGGCCCTGTGGAATACGCCAAAAGGCAGGTCTCTGTGTTACGAAACCCTGGGTCTGATTCACTTGAAAGTTGCATGAGTCGAGTAGTGAAGTCTGGGCCTCCGTGGGAGAGGAATGATGTATTTCTTTTATGAGAAATTGGACCTTGGATTGAGCCCTTATGTGGAGATGTCCATAGAGACAGCCATAAAGGATTACAACAAAGGTATAGACCCACAAAGGTATATACTAACAAAGGTATAGACCCACAAAGGTATAGACCAAGGAAGGTATAGACCCTCAAAGGTATAGACTCATAGAAGGTATATACCAACAAAGATATAAACCAAGGAAGGTATAGACCAACAAAGGTACAGACCAAGGAAGAAGCTGAGAGCGACACAGTAGTGAACATTAAAGATGCAGTGATACGTAGCATGCTGGTGGAGTCAGCCAAGGGCAAGAGAAGTCTCTCATTTGGCTCAAATTGAAAAATAATTTGTAATATTTAATCACAGGACTTGTCACTTTCCTCAGAGGTAACTATCTGCACTAAAGTTTTCTCAGCAGTGAGCGCAGTAGAATTTGTGGCTGGGATGAGACACTCTGCACTGGCACCAACACAAGGATTTTTGTGCTTGACCTGAAGAGCTGCCCATCACATTGAATATTGAAGCTAGGATCCACCAGCTGGAAAGCTTTATCTCCTTCCAGTGCTCTTAATCACAGGGATGCTTAGGCTCCCCAGTAATGATAACATTTAAAGAAGAGCCAGTCCTTAAAGGCAGTCACTATTAACCACCAAAAGAATCTCATTCACTTTTTTCTAGAAGATATTTAGTAATTTTTAATAATATTTAATACTCACATGTGCCTTTCTCTGTGTCAGAACTCAGGAAGTGTCTGAATCTTAAGATAAGATGGTGTGCTTGGTACTTTATATCAAAATATACAAGTACACACACACACATATGAACAAAACTTACATTTGCCCTAAATGCATTTACAATCTAGGACTAATACTGCATAGTATTTTACATATACAAAGAGAAGAACTAAATCCCAACCTAGGGGGATTTGAGTCTGTTAAAGATCAATAAAGCATGAATATATATTTCTAAATATCTGGTGCTCAGCTCTCAGAGTGCCTCTTTTTCTGCTCTACATGGGGAGACTGGAAACTTTGTTGGTAGAGGGGACATTTTCTATCTGGGTCTAGTCTCCAGCTTATTTTCTCTCTGTCTTTTGAGTATTGCTAAATCAGTGTGAAAGGTAGGGAAGAGATATAAAAGGCAATGTAGTTAATTGTCTGCCCATCAATGTACTTTCACCTACACTTATTTTTATTGTAAAGCATGAACTGTAACTATATATTCCAAGCAAGTACTTTCAATGCATTTTTCACATTCCTCATAATCACCCTACGAGGCGGATATACTTCTTATGTCCATTTTATAACTTGGGCTTAGATGTGCTATATAACCTGCTCCAGGCTAGTTATTAGAAAGTAGTAGAGTTGGTGCTTAAATCTAGCTTGGCATAGCTCCAAAGCAGTACATCTAACATTTATCAGATACCACCTCCTGCGGTAACCAACTATTTACCACTGACTTTGTACTGATGTAGTATCTGGGATGTAAAGTATTGTCCCAACATGAACCAAAGCTTGCAGAATTCAGATATTTCCCAGCATGCCTGCAAAACTGGTAGCATGGGTGTACTAGATACATATATATTCTCATCCGGTGACACAAAAGCTAATTTTCTGTGATTACTTATTTGAGGGATTTAAAAAAAAACCCTAGTTAAATTTACATACCCATAAAATATTTCTGCAAATTCACAATCCACTGTTGTCCATTTAGATGCAGTCAAGGTCCCTAGGCTCAGGTCAAGAACTTCATCTCTAAGAGAAAAAATGAGTCGCTACAAATTTGAAACATTAACAAGGTTTTCCTCACAGTGTGGGGTTTTATCTTCACCTTACCTATTGTCCCCATTTCCATCCACTCTAATCTTATGGTAGTGGAACTTGAAAGAGGGAGTAATGGAAAGATTAAGTACTTACAAAGAATTAGAATGCAACAGAGGCTGCTTTTGTATAACAGAGAAAACCACATATGAAAGAGAGCACTGAATCTCATTCCGTTTAACCTTAAATCCCCATATAGCTTCAGCATGTTGGGTCACAGGCTTGAGAAACAGCCAGGGGACCTCTCAGAGGTACATAGACACCAATCATGATGTGGCCTGAAAAAAAAATTTCAGAATTGGTCATAAAAGTGGAAGAGAGACCAGAGCCTTCAAAACACACAAACACAGATGCACCCAGAAAAGTTGTTATTACCTGTGAATTTTTAAAACTTGGGGAAAGGATTGAAAAGTGCAGATGCTTTGACTGGGCAGTGAAGAGAGAAGTGGCAAGTCTAGAAGGTAAACAGTAGAATCAAGACAGAGTGGGAGCAGCACTCCACCCAGACCCACTAACGTACCTCTCATGCCCACCACCAAAAAGACCTTGAACGCCCAGCTCGGTTATATATTTCACCATAAACCTTACCCAAGGCCGTGGACTCTACCACCCACATGAGCACAAGACCAGAAGAATGACTCATATGACCCTTTGCCTCATCATACTGCTAAACTCCTTCCCCAGGAGAAATTTATCTGCCATTTTTTTAATCGTGCAATGCATGTGGGAGTAGGATTTCTTACTGGGCCTGCACATCCTACACTCATGACACTTACCTCATGAATTATTCATTTCACTCTCCTTAAAACACCACGAAGACCTACCCTTGAGATCCTGTGCTTGAGCATAAGGCCCAAGAAAGACTCGTCTGGGAATCTTCTTGGCCTCATGTCAATTTCTATTACACGGAAGCCCAAGAACTCATGGTTGGCAGCAGCCTCTCCCATGTGATCGAAGAACAAAGACATTACTTTAAAAATGAAATGACTTTTATATCTTCTATTAGCTCCCCTTTTATCTCATTCTTTTCTGGCGGCCCCACTGAATTAACTCTACTGAACTTACACAAAATGCATTTCTCTACAGATTGCTTTACCCAAACCATAAACGTATTGTGTAAGAACTCCAAGTATTTACTGTAATTCAGATAGTTTTCAAAACAAAATGTCAGTTGATTTTCCAGTCAGAAGAGTCCCTCTACACTGTGAGAAAAAGAATAATTAAAGAGAATCCCCACCTGATACCATTGATCTTTCATTAGGGATTGAAATCTTTCTGTAAGAAATCAGAACTGACAAGGGAAGTTAACACTTGCATATAAAGTGTCAGTATGTTCTGAGCATTTAATTGCAAATGCTAATTGCAGAAAAATTAGACTGCAATCTTTTCTTAAGGCATTGGAGATATGGACCTAAGTTGTAATAAATTGCTTAATCTTAAAATGAGAAAAATGTGTAGCTTCCTATATGCTTTTTTTAATATTGTTTATTGCCCTATATCAGTGATGGGCACAATTAATGATTATAGATTGAACTGAACAAAACAATAAGTTTGGCTTCTGAGTTTAGTCATTGAGAACTATTGAATGTCTAACATGAAGAATGTCTATGGGGTGGTGCCTATGGCTCAGTGTAGAGGGTGCCAGCCCCATATACTGAGGGTGGTGGGTATGAACCCGGCCCCGGCCAAACTGCAACAAAAAAATAGCCGGGTGTTCTGGTGGGCACCTGTAGTCCCAGCTATTCTGGGGGCTGAGGCAAGAGAATCACCCAGGAGTTAGAGGTTGCTGTGAGCTGTGTGAAGCCACAGCATAGTACTCTACTGAGGGTGATAAAGTAAGACTCTGTTTCTACAAAAAAAAGAATGTGTATGGACAAATTTTATTATGTGAGTTAATTTTTATTAATTAATAAATTTATTAAGTCATATAATAAAACTTGTCATTTGTTTCAGTAAAAAATAAAAATGAAAAAGAATGTCTATGGAACATCAACAGGTATGCATTTTTTTTTTACTAGAGTTAGAAGTCATACATATTTGTGGAGTATCCAATATGTGGCAAGCTCTGTTCTAGGTAAAAAAAAAAAAAAAAAAAAAAAAGGTACTGTAAGTTAGAAAGGAGAAATTTTTTTCTCCTATATGCTTTTTAATTTATAAATAGTGTACATTAATTACATGTATGCTATAATATTTTCTTATTTCTATTTTCTGTTTTTCTGTGGTTTGGGAGAGCTTATTATGTTGTTTTTATGAGTTCATATCATAAGGTAGAGATTAGACCTGTTGCAATGGGAATAACTATTTTGAGAAGAGTTTACAATGTAAAATTAACACTTACAGTAATAAAACACACCATGGCCCCACCGGGGTGAGATTTTGTATATGTGTGTGCTCTTTATGTTCAAAATATTAATGGGGCAAAAATGTTTTTGTAACATGGATACACTCCATAATGCTGATGCCAAGGTTTTCACTGTGCCCATCACGAGGATCATGTTTGTTGTGCCCAACAGGTAAGTTTTGATCCCTCACTCCCCTTCTGGCCTGAGATACTTCACTTAGGACAATGGTCTCCAGTCCACCCAAGGTGCTGTGAAATACATAATTTTATTCCTTTTTATGGCTGAGTAGTACTCACAGTACACATATATGTATGTGTGTGTATATATATACATACATATATTTATACATGTATATCTCTCTCAGTCACAGTTTCTTTGCCAATTCATGAATTAATGGGCATTTAGGTTAATTCCATGTTTGCAGTTGTGAATTGGGTTGCTATAAACATTCAAGATCAGGGTCTTTCTGATAAAATTCTTCTTTTCCTTTGAGTAGATTTCCAGCAGTGGGATTACTGGATTGAATAGTAGGTCTACAATGACTTCTTTGAGGTATCTCTACTGTTTCCCACAGGGGCTGTCCCAATTTGCAGGGTACTAATTTCTAGCAACAGTGTAGACTTGTTCCCTTGCCCCTTCATCTTGACAGCATCTTTTGTTTTTTAACTTTTAGTAATAGTAGTTCTGGGGTGGCGCCTGTGGCTCAGTGGGTAGAGTGCCGGCACCATATACTGAGGGTGGCATGTTCAAACCCGGCCCCGGCCAAACTGCAACAAAAAAATAGCCAGGCGTTGTGGTGGGCACCTGTAGTCCCAGCTACTCAGGAGGCTGAGGTAAGAGAATGGCCTAAGCCCAGGAGTTGGAGGTTGCTGTGAATTGTGTGATGTCACAGCACTCTACCAAGGGCAATAAAGTGAGACTCTGTCTCTACAAAAAAAAAAAAGAAAGAAAAAAATTGTAGTTCTGATGCGGGTAAGATGGTATCTCATTATGGTTTTAATTTTCATTTTCCTGATGATTAGTGATGTTGATCAGTTTTTCATGTTTCTTGGCCATGTGTCTATCTCCTTTGGAAAAATTTTCTGTGGGGATGTTGATGAGTTTCTAGATACAATGCCAAAGGCATGATTTATTAAAGAAACAGTTGGTAAGTTTAATTAAAATTAAAAACCTCTGATGTGCAAAAGACAATGTCAAGAGAATAAGAAAATAAGCCACAAACTGAGAGAAAATATTTTCAAAAGACACATTAGATAAAGAACTGTTATTTGAAAAAAACACACACAGTGTATACTCTGAAAGCTCAATAATAGGAAAAGGAATAATTAAAAAGGGGGCAAAAGAATGGAACAGACAACTCATCAGAAAAATAGACACATGGCAAGTAAGCACATGAAAAGATGTACAACATCAAGTATCACCAGAGAATTGCAAATTAAAACAATGAATGCCACTATACACTTGTTAGAACAGCTAAAATCCAAAATAGTGACATCAACAAATGCTAGCAAGGATGCGGAGCAACAGGAACACTTGTTCACCGTTAGTAAGAATGCATAGGGGGATAGCCCTTTCATAGATCATTTGTCTTCTAAAAAACTAAACATACTACTACTATACAATCTAACAACCACATTCCTTTATTCCTTTGAATGCACCCAAATGAATTAAAAATTTATATCTACACAAATACCTGCACATGATGCTTACTGCCAAACTTGGGAACAACCAAGATGTCCTTTAGTAGATGAATCAATACATAAAATATGATATAGCCATATAATGTAATAGTATGCCGTGCTGAAAAGAAATGAGCTACCAAGACAAGGAAATCCATGGAGGAGCCCTAAGTACATATTGTTAAGTCAAAGAAGCCAGTTTGACATTTTGGAAGAGGAAAAATTATGAAAACAGAGAGAAGACAGTGAATGCCAGGTGTTGGGGGCAAAGGAAGAGTGAGTAAGTGGAGCACAGTGGATTTTTAGGGCAGTGAAACTATTCCGAGCATGATGAGGGTAGATACGCTTGTCATGACCCACAGAATGTACCACACCAAGAGTAAACCCTTATGTAAGCTGGGGACTTTGGGCGATAATGATATGTCAGTCAGTCATTGATTGTAACCAATGTACCACTGTGATTTGGCATATCACTAGTGTAGAAGGTTGTACGTGTGTGGGAATAAGGGTATAGGAAAACCCTCTATACTTTCTGTTTAAGTCTGCTCCACACTTAAACAGCTCTAAAGTTTAAAGTTCAGTAATGAATAAAACCTAAGGAAATTGTTAAATCTAAAGAAAATAAAACATTGTTCAGGAAGAGTGGAGATTGCCGTGCTAGAGTTAAAAAAGCAGGCTCGCCTGTACGCTCTGTGTAAGAGACACATTTTAAATAGCAGCACAAAAATAAGTTGAGAGCATAAAAATGAGAAAAGACATCACACAAACTGTAAGATTTAGAAAGCTGCTGTGGCCATTACTTATGTCAAATTCAGTAGACATCAAGGCAAAGAATATATAAAATATGAATGGAGACATTTCATAATTATACATGGAAAATGTCTCAGAAAGATATAGTTACCTTCCTTCCTTCTCCTTACACATGCATTGACCCTGAAAAAATATTCTTTACCCCCAAGTCCTTTTCAGCATTGGCTACTGGAGAACCCAGTCTGAGACTGCAAACTTGACTCAATGTACAAAAAGATAACAAGTGCCACTCACTGTAATAACCAAATAAAAGGGAAAAGTCAGATGACACCAGAGTACATGCAGACCAACATTTGGTAAAATTCAATATGATATAAAAACATTCCACAAACTGGGAGCGCAATTCTTCTACACCTAGTTTCAATGACAATGGACAATTACAGCAATGACAGGCTGGTAAGGGCATGATGACCACAGGATGCTGCTCACGAATGAACATGAACATCTAGGCAAGTCACCTGGACCAGCGTAAGTACTAGCAAAGTGAGAGGAATTTAACCCAGTAACTGCCACATGAGGTATGAACTATTTTTTCAGGTTTTTATATTCCTTTTTTTCTTTTCTTTGAGACAGAGTCTCACTTTGTTGCCCTTGGTAAAGTGCCATGGTGTCAAAGCTCACAGCCATTTCAAACTCTTGGACTCAAGCGATTCTCTTGCCTCAGCCTCCTGAGTACCTGGAACTATAGGTGCTTGCCACAACGCCCAGCTATGTTTAGAAATTGGGTCTTGCTCTGGCTCAGGCTGTTCTGAACCTGTGAGCTCCGGCAATCCACCTACCTCCGCCTCCCAGAGTGCTAGGATTACAGGCATGAGCTACTGCACCCAGCAATATTACTTTTTATATTACTAAATTTTCAAGTTTTCATATTACTTTTTAATTGATTTTATTATATTTTTGTAATAAAACACTGTGTTCCCAAGGAAAAAAGAATTCTTATTTTGTGTGGCAGTCAATGTGTTAAAATTGTAGAGGAGATGGATGGTAAAAATCAATTACAGTCTTGCGACTAACTGCAGCAAAAATTGTAGCTCATCCCACTTCTTCTTATAAATTTTTCTTTAGAAATTATAATGACCATCATCTCAAGGAAGCTAAAGCAGGGCATAGTAAACTTAACATTATGAGATGCCAACTGCAAACTATCAGAGCAATGCGAGTGAGGAACATTGATGGATCCAGTATCATTCTGTGTGCCCTGCTTCTAGCTTCTGTACCTTTTTGCTTCCAAAGGGCTATGCCTGTAACTTTTTTTTTTATTTTTTGAGACAGAGTCTCACTATGTGGCCCTCAGTAGAGTGCTGTGGCATCACAGCTCACAGCAACCTCAAACTCTTGGGTTTAAGTGGTTCTCTTACCTTAACTTCCCAAGTAGCTGAGACTACAGGCACCTGCCACAATGTCCAGCTACTTTTTGGTTGTAGTTGTTATTGTTTAGCCCACCCAGGTCAGGCTGGAACCCACCAGCTTTGGCGTATGTGGCCGGTGCCCTACTCACGGTTGTCGAGCCAGTGTGACTCTTCTGTGTCCTGCTGTCTCAGGTTACCAGAACCACTGGTAAGTTGCTTTCTTATTTGACTTCACCTCCCGAAGTTGCTTTCTTATTTGACTTCTTCCCCCTTTCCTGTCGGGCTTCCCCCATTTCCTTTCTGGTTTCTCTGGAGAGCACTTCCCTTGTACAAGAGAAGAGCTGCTTCTGGAAAATCCAACCTGAAATATTTTGTTACAAGCTTTCATAACACCTCTATTTCTACTTCTTATTATCTAACAACTTGGCAATTGCTTGCTCAAAGCCTACCTTCCCTGCTAGTGTTCAGACGGCAGAGGAGGAATGCCTGGGCTCTGTCCACTGCTGCACCCTGTGTCTAACCCAGCTTGTGGCACGCTGATTCAAATAACATGCCAGGTGATCCATGAATGGACAAACAAACACACACAAGATTAATTAGTAAATGAGTGACATGTTTACAATGTCTTAAAAAAAAAAAACAAAGCTTTATTGCTTTTAAGAAGATTTAATAAATTCACTTAAGATAGATGGAAGCTCTTGTCAGTTTTCAAGCCCCCTCTGCCTCCTGTTTGTTCTATATTTTCCTTCACAAGTAAGACAGAATCAAAACAGAAGCAAAGCAGATACTAATTGCACTGGGTACCAAAGTTAGGCTAGGCATTCTTCCCGTGGGTTCCACCCTTAGTGCCGTGGTACCACGATGAATTGAATGGTGCTCAGAACATCGAGTCTTCGGACATCAGCAAGGCACAGGTGTGGAGCAGGTTCAACATCACCACTATGACTGCTCATATCTGCTCAGCGGGGCTTCAGCAAATGGTTCAGGTCATTAAAGCAATAAATACAGGAGAGAAGATTCATATATTAACCCACACACTGGAGCTCATTGGAGAAGGAACTGACTGATGATTGCTCTCAGTCACTTAACACAATCGAATTGCCACAAGTAGAGTTTCTGAATAATTTTAAGGCAAAAACTACAGAAAAGAAGAACAAATGAAAAGAATGGAGTCCGTGCTCTATGCTATCTCACCTAGAATTTTAACTACCCAACTGAACCAATTGGAATTCGTCTGTTTTTAAAATCTTTTTTTCAGGGCCTCTTCTTCCTCTGTGAGCTGAATACAATTCATGCAATATAAATGCCAATTTTAGGTTGTAACGTGGAAAAAGATGTGTGCATTAATCATGAGACCTTGTCTCCTACTTAAACTAGCTTCCCTTTGGGAGCGGAAGAAACTTTGCTCAAGATAAAATAAATTAAGCTCTCTGCTGTGAGGTGAAGAGAGTCCTGGGGAGGAAAAGTCAATATGCGTTTGTCTTCTTTATAAAAGTTTCATGCTGAAATTTTAGAAGTAGTTACATCAGCTGAGAAAAGAATGAGAAGTATGTTTGATTTTACCCACCGTAAGAGCAAGAGAGTTCAGGTATTTTAAACTCAATAACTGAATCTCTGTTTGACAGTAAATGAAAATTATCTTAAAATATTTATATATAATTTATGTATTCCAAACATTAGAAAGGCTTATTCACATCAGCAAATACAAAAAGAAGGAAGAAAAGGCAAAGTGCCTGATGGTGTGGTTTTATTTTTGTTTTTATTGTGGTTTACTTATCATTTTCTAGCTTAATGTTCTTCCTGTGGCTTCATAGTTATTTTTAATTCCTGAAAGTATCTTTACCACAGCTCTTTCAGAAATATTTCATGACTTTACAAAAATAATATGCTGGCATTGTAAATGGAAATAAATAAATTAGAAAAGGAAAATGGAGACCAAGAAAAAAACCAAGAATTTATAGAAGCTAACCATGGAGGTCAGTCCTGTTGATGTGACCTAGTTTCAAATGTGGCTCTGGACTTTCTGAGAGCCAGAGAAAAGTCCAAACATGCTAAGTCTACACCCACCAAATGCAAGAAGAGAGAAAAACCCCATCTCCTCCTAGGCTTCATGTGAGGCAAACATTTCCCAACATAAATGCTAGACTGAATTTTTCACTTGGGAATGTATAGGAGACCTATTTTCTCAATGAAAATTAGACTTGGAAACATTTCTATAGCAAACACATGATCATTTCATAAAATAGTACTCGATTAAATATTTAGTTCAATCTAGTGAGGGTGATCACAGTCTGGTGATCTAATTTATTTTAATGATTGTTTTAAATGACCAAAAGTAGTGAGTACCTGATCTTCCTAAATGGAACTTTTTGTAGGCTTTTCTTAAGAAATAGACAGTGGGAAAATCTGATTATACTGTCTGGTGATTGAAATGCAAATTTCTATACTGACTGCGCAGTGAGGAAAGCACCAAATGCTTTGGAAACCAATTGAGCAGGTGGATAAACTTACGTTTTCATAGTTTTCATATAGCAGTTGATGAACAATCTATCATTCTCCTTTGGATGAACAGCTGGTCTGTCTATGCCCACAGTAGGCACTTGTTAGCAAAGCTAATATTTTTTGTTAGAAAAGAGATTTTAGATCTGATACAAAACTTAAATAAGCCATAGGGGTTGACAACCTCATGTCTGGAAAGTGGTTTTGGCTTAGCAGCATTTTTTTATAGTAAATAAAATATAATAATGCCTGTAATCACAGTTTCTATTTTCTATTTCTATATGACACTGTATACTGCAGCCATAGAAATAATAAAAAAAGATAACATGTATTATTTGTATAGGTAACATTGTTTCCAGTGATTACATAAAATAACTCGGTTAATTTTCATAAAATACAAGTTAAATTATTTATTGTTATTTTCATTATACAAATAAGAATTCTAAAACATAAAGTTCAAGGTCGCACAGCTAATAAGGATTGGAGTTCAGCCTTTCTAATCTCAAAGACTGTTCTTAATCATTATGCCAATAAAACCAGCTATAAGAAATAGAATGAAAGATATAGTTCTAACTGATTATACTTGTCTTCATTGGAAATTCAACAGGATACACAAACTGTTCTTCAGGGTTACTTGACAAAAGACAAAGTTTTTATACCTCTGTAATAACCAGTTAGAAAAAAATGTTATGCAAACGAAGATCCCTTTCACAATATCAACAAAAATTATAGGACATCTAGGAATGAATCTAACAAAACATATACGAGGCCTCTCTTCATGGATAAAACGACAAAGCATTATCAAAGTGTATTAAAAATCTGAATAACTTTAAAGATTAAGTGGTGGTAAAACACAATACCTTATTCTTGATTGATAGATAGATAGACAGATAGACAGATAGATATATCCAATCCAATTCTGATCAGATGTCCAAGCAGAATTTTTCTTAATGATAATTAATAAATTAATCTCTAAAATTCCAAAGGAAGTAAAAGTCAGTATTGAAGAACAAAAAGATATCAAAACATAAGAAAAGACATAGCAATTAAGTAATTAACACAATAAGATAACGGCATGCAAATGAACAAAACAGTGAACCAGAGAACAGAGATCTAATATTCAAAAGCACGTCTATGTAAATACTTAAAAAAAAAGAAAAGGTGGAATTACAAATAAGTGCAGAAAGATAGGCCATTCAATAAATTGACCTGGGATAATATGGAAAAAGAATAATTAGATATCTGCCTCATGAAATGCACAAAATACCCAATAGATATAATGACATATATACACACACACATATATATATGAGAATAGTAAAATTTTACAACTTTTAGAATAAAGATTACCTTCATAATTTCAGGGCAGAAAGACGTCCTCAAAATTCCAAAAAATCAAAAGTTATACACTTAAGGGTAGATTAAAATTTTTTACTACACACATACTAAAAGCTTCTATATAATACCACAAAAATACTAGAAAGATATTTGCAATGCATCTATTCCAAAGGTCTCCCAAAGTACAGACAACCGAGCAGAGAAACAGTTAAGGGACGTGAACTTTCCGAGGAAACCTGGGGACGAACGCTTATGACTTGTTAACATCACTGGTGATAGGGGTGAAACAAAACCACAGGGAGACACTATTTCACACCTGTCAGGTTGGCAAATACCATAAAAGGCCATGCGTACCACAGGTTAAGAGAATGGGAAGGTAGATCCGTTTGTCGCTCTGCTAGTAAGCGGGCACACCACGTGGGTCCACTCTGAAGGACAGTCTTACAGTGTCTTATCCTTGAAGACATCCATCCACACCTTGCAAGTAAGCAGTTCCACGTACACTTCTGCATACTCCAGAAACTCTGGCACAGGTGCCGAAAGAGAATTGCACACAGATGTTTCTTTAGCATTGCTTGTAATGGCCAAATAATCTGGAATAACCTATTAGCTGGAATAATAATACGTTGCAGTATATTCTTATAATGAACAATTATGCAGCAATAAAAACATATGAATTTGATCCACATGAATTAACATATGCCAATCTCAAAGATCATATTAACAGAACAGTTGCAGAAGGATGACATTTATGTAAATGTGTTAAACACACGAACAATTTGCTATATGTTTGCAGGCACATATTTATAATTATAAAACCATGAATGGAAAAGATACATAGCAACTTCGCTATAGATTTTGCCTCTAGTATGAGAAAAAGGAAGGGTGCTTAACAGGGACTTTAAAAAGGGTTTCCTGGTAAAATTGAACCAAACAGAGCAAAATGTCAGCAAATTTTTGAACCTGTGGTAATTTGTAAAAATTGGGAAGGCCACAAATTCAGAGTGTTATTAACTAACGTCTCTGGGCCACTGCTATTTTTGGAAAGTCTAATACTCTTAGATTCTTTTTCTTTCCTCCCAGTCTCATGGTCTCATCCAAAGCCTAGACTCCCCCATCCTGGTCCCTCTGTGTCCCCACACCCTCTGTCTCAGCTCCCAGCACAGCTGGCTCTGTTTGTTTTTTACCCTCCCTTTGCATTGCAACAAGCAGTTTTCTTACCCTGTGAGACATTGCTTCCTCCGTGCTGTTCTTACCTTTTTTTCCAGATGGATTAGAGGATGCAGGGGTCTTAGAGGATGCAGGGGTCAGGAGAAGAGCAGAAAACGCAGGGAAAGTACAATAAGCAAAAGGGATGAGGAAGACGTGAAGCCCCATCTAATAATTTCTTCTCATTCCTTTACATAAAGATAATACTGAACCTCTCTTTATGATAGTGAGATCGGTTGTTTAAACACACTTCTTATTCTTTATAATACAACTAAGCCTATGTTTTTCAGCCTTCCTTATCTCACAGCACACTTGAACTGATAGTTAAATTTTGCGGCACACTTAAATTATGTTGATTAAAAAAAGAGTAAAAAGAATGTATACTTACTGTGCTTTGAACTTCTTTCAAAAATAATTAACAATCTTTAAAATTTTTCTTGTCAATCTAAGATCCTCTCACAGCAAACCCATGTGCACAGCATGAGTTGAAATCACTGAACTAAGCCATCATCAGATAGAGTACGTTAAGCTCCAATTTACAGAAGATCATGTATCCAATTCACAATATTTAACATGTAGAATTTCACTGGGTATGATTTGGGACAGTGACAGAATCCCAAATTAAACTGTTTTAATTAAACAATAAGGAGATTTTTAATCTCTGTATTTGGGTGTCTAGAGGTAGACTGGACTTCAGGCAAAGCATGATGGGTGTTTCAGCACCTTCTCTCCACTGTTCTTTGGGCTCCAGCCTTTCCTATGCTTCTCACCCCAGGATGACTTCTCTAATGGCAGCCAGCGGGATTACTGGTACCAAACAACTCTTCCTTAGCACATCCAAAAGGAGAAAACCACCTCGCCTTTACCCATATAATAAGATTTCTTTCTGAAGAGTTTAAATGAGTCAGGTTAGGTCAAGTGTCCACCATGGAACCACACAAACACCATGTGTTGACTAGCTTAAAATTGGGCACTTAAACCAATTATTGGCAAGTAGGACGAGAATACCAAGGTGGGCTTATGCATCAAGCCTTCAGACCAATCATGATTCAGCTCTAGTTAGAAGATGAGTCTCTTGATTGTCTTGGGCTGTTTGGAAAAGGGGTGTGTTTCTAAAGCCAATGAGAGCTTGTTTAGGAAGAAGGAAGAGAAAGTGAGCTCTGGGTAACCAATCAATGTCATCACTACTTACTGGGAGGCTCAGATTGGACCTGGAGAATGGTTACAGTAAAAAGAACGAAAATCCCCTAGAGACAGTTATCTGGCCTGTCAGAACTCATCCCTGCCTAACATAGACTCTTGCAGAGGTAAAACAGAGATTCTTAAAAGGTTTTTCTGAAATGTTATATTATGCTCATGCAGCTTGGTCCCTACCCAGCAATGGTACATATTAATAGAATCAAAAGCCAAACAAACTCAGACCTTTTGTGCTGCTATACAACTGCACTCCTGATTAGCATATGAATCTATTGCCATGGCAATTATGTTGTATGCTATCACTTAAGAACAGGATATAGACAAGTACAAGACCTGGGATAGGAGACAAACTCTCCTTGGTAACAAGACTAAAGGGAATTATAAGTTCAGCATCAAAATGATGAGAAGCACTAGCAGGAGGACCCTGTGTTTCAAAGGGACCTTCTTGAATCTCAGTGAGATGATACTAAACCACTTTTGGTTTATCCTTACTTCTAAATAATGTTTAAGTAGGCGTCAACATTTAAAATACAAATGAAATGGAGCAATTAAACAACAGCTAGGAAAGGGAGGGAGGAAAAGATAGAAGGTAGAAAGTGAGGAGGAGAAAGCTCTTTGGGAACTTTGGGATAGAGACTCCATTTATCTAATTTTCAGACTTTCTAAAATCTACTGAATTGTGACAACATTTCTTGTCCTCAAACTCACTGAAATTCTCCGCAGCAATGTTCTTTCTGCTATGTAGCCAGCATATTGAGTTATGTTTTTCACACTGATATTTTACTTCCAAGATGTAAAATAATTTTTTTAATGAATGTAATTATTTACCACCTTTCTGAGAATGTCGGCCGTATTTCTGAAGTCCTCTTACTTCTAATTCTTTCCCTTGGTATATAGTCTTTTCTTTGCTGAGTTTTGTGCTTCTGATTCATGATCATGGTGTCCCTTCAATGTTGGGTGATTTTTAGTTGTATACTCACCCAAGTATCAAAAACTCTGCATTAGTCTGCTGTGTTTATGCTCCAACTTGTTCGTAGGAGAAAGAAGCCATGCTGCCAGGCTTGGGACATAACTATCCCTCTTTAAGTGTGAAGGGGATGATGGGACACACTTCCGGGGGGGCTGTGCCAGCAGCTAATGATCTGGGAACAGGGGACCCCTTTCCTGTCAGACTCCAAGGACTTTTCCTTGCTTCTAATTCAAATGCCTTCACTGCTCTGGCCTGGAAAAAAATTATCTTTTTCTCTTCTCAACCCAAGGAAGGAAGGTTACATGCAGGTGCCAAATTGTCTGTCTCTTCTCAGTTATCCACGAGTCTGTACGATGCACGTTCAAACTTGACCTCATGTGGAGTACCCTTGCACCCTCCTTTTTCCTCAGTACCCTGCATCGCGGACTTTGAGTTATGGATTCACTCTTCATTCAGATACACTCTGTCTCAATTCTTCCCAGAATTCATCAGAACTGCTGGCCTCTAGAGCGCTCTATTTCTTAGGATCTAGTGGGATTATGAACTTATTTATTAAAATATATTTTTACCATTTTTAGTGTTTGAGGCAAGAAGAGAAAGCTGTGGCAAGTACTCATTCTGCCATTTAGAGATGGAAGTTTTTATCTTGTTTTCAAAGTGACATGAAAAAAAAAGCATAAATAAATGTGGGAATTTTGTCTTTAAAACATAGTGTTAGTAGGTGAGAATTAGACCAATTTCCTTCCTTCCTTCCAACTACACAATCACTATGTGCGATTGGCCATCCTGAGGCCCATGATAGGTTGGATGATGTATAAGGGACAACGCTTGCTAACGTGTTACTGTGTATCTAGAATTCTTTATGTGGTAGTGGACAGAGCCTTCAGTGTCATTGTGGTTTGTTTTTCTCAGTCTAATGATATAAATTGCCACAGCCCACAGTGTCTAGGCTCCTGCCCTGGAAGAGCTGCTATCATTCTTCATGTACTGTCAAAACCATTGAACTTTGACATTAAGGAGGTAAGAAGAATCTTACAACAACTCAGCAATATAGATTTTATCTCTATTCAGCTGGTGAGGAAACTGAGGCTCAGTGAAGTTCAAACTCATGTAGCTAATGTTAGTGTTAAATGCTGACCTTGCTGGCCCCAAGTCTGTCTCTATAAAGCCAAATGTTCTTTATCCAACGCTGCACTTAGTACACACTGCTTTAAGATGGCTCTAGCCCAATGTGATGATTCTCTCTCCCCTAACTCCCATTTTATTTACTACCACCAAAAAAATCTCTCATCATGTAAGGTTAAACTATGTGAAATTGCTATTTTTATAGTTGACAGATGGCCAAGGGTTGGCAATTTTATATGGTTCAACCTAATATACTGTCTTTAATTGTGTAACAGAATGGAGAAATTTCTGTTCTTTATAAGCCAAATGCTTAGAAATTCCCATAGCGGTGCCCAAGCTTGCAGGGAATGTACCTTGATAATCCAGTTTGAGGTGGACAGATCCTTCCCCAAAAATGGATTCTAAAGTTTCTAACAGAGAAATCAATTGGCCCCTGGTGGTGAGGGGTAGATGAGGCAACAAAAGCTTGCCATGGAAACAAACTCTGGAAATGGGTGGTAACCACTATGAGGCTTCCGCTTCCTCAGATCAAGAAAGTGGATGTTTGAGGCATTCCTATCTAGATCTCAAGAATAAAAGAAGCTCCAGTTGGCATCCCAGCTACTCATGTCCCATGTATTTCTGAGAATCAGGAACCAAAGCTGTGATTATTCACAGGACAGAGTTAGGGGTTCATTAAACGTTCCATTGAACTAAAGAACAATCATCCCAATCTGACTGTCAGTATCTCATTGGATGTCACAATATGATGATCTGAATTGTCTACAGTGCCTTAAGCATGTGCTAGAAATTTGAAAGGTATTCATTTAAAAGTGTAGATTCTGATTGGCAGTCTAACTGTTTCTGATAAAAATACTCTGCCAAGATACATCAATTAACCTTTGTCCAGGGAAGATAAGATCATGACCTAATAACCGGGTCACACAAGATAATGGTGCCCTCATTTTGAATGATAAACGTATTGGGCAATGGCAAGACTCAGGCCCTTGGCTATCTCCTCTGTCATTTAAAGGTGCAGTTAAGGCTAAATGTACGAAATCTTCTTCTACAGTCTAATTAGTGACTTGCAAGAAGTCTGTGGGTTCTCCCTCAGAGCATGTGGTGTGTGTGTGAATGTGTGTTCCTATTTCATGGTGAATGTGTATATTACACCTTTCCCAATAATGTGTCAGTTTCTTAAATACAGAGCCTAGTTTTCCTTTCCTTTAGTGTTTCCCCTCCAGTATATTCCTTTATGATGACCATTTTAATAATAAATTGATAATCATCAAAAAGGTTCATTTTAATCCGTATAAAAGACTAAAAGAGGATTTTACAACAGAACATAATTTTAAAACATTTTAAAAATATCATTCTAAATTTTTAACTATATTACAATAGAGAGTGGTGCAAGTCGAGGACTCTCTGAATATTAAATACTTCTTTATTCTGGATATTATAAATATGCCTTTGTGTCATGTTTAAGATAATCAACCATCTGTATTACTATTACTTCCACCGTTGTGTAGGAGCGTTTATGGTTTGCAGTGACTAGTAAAAATCGGCTCAGTTTAGGAAAACCACTTTGAAGAAGATTAAAAACACTGTGAGATTAAATAATTTATTACCATTGCTAAGATGAACACATATACTTAATACTCAGTTTTTATGCAGAACTTTAAAAAAATAGTTTTAATACAGTATCAAAATTTACACAAGTATTTTGTCAAAAGACCAGTGTCCCTTGTATCAGCTTCTGCAGGCTCAGCTGCAGGCACAAAAACTTGTCTTAAATGTCTTCGGCATGTAGGAATACAACAATTTAAGGATGAAAGCTTTCCTAGGAGAGAGGGTAAATATAGCAAGCAATTTTCTCTGACAGAGTAATAATATTTAAAAATATAACATTTGAAAAGAAAGAGAGGCTTAAACTATAACCCAGTTACAATAATTAGAGAGATAATTCTATAGTAAATTAATTCATAAATATTTTCTGAAAATAGAGGGCTGTTTTTTTTTTTTTTTAATCCCAGTAACATCTTTGAAAGTGTAACAAAATTCCTTCACGTTCCCCCACTGGGGACAATTAACACTGCTTCATGAGCCCTTTCAAAAACAACAACAACAACAGAAAATACCTGCTATGAATCAACTTTCAAGAATTTAGGACATATATGAAAATTAAAAAAACTGTTGCATTCCTACTCTTATAATCTTAAACTACAATAAAAACGTAGCATTCTGCCACAGGCCTCTTGCACATTCATACAAGAAACTATTGTTGCATTTGGATAAACACAAAATACCTATCAGAGCATTTCCGATACACACATTCTAATAATCTTTTATATAGATGTATATATATAGCAAAAATAAGAAATAAACTAAGCAGAGCTAGCACACCTCTTTTTCAAACCTCAAGCAATCTGAATCAGGGCTTTTAGTCTCAATAATGAAGGACATGCGTCAGTTTCATAAAACATTAGATAGCTGCAGGAGGCAAAGAAAGCTTTTTCATAAATGCAGTGCAATATTTTAAAGTTTACATAAAGTTTATTAAATATACAGCATGTCTAGAAACTAAATTGTAGAAATTGACATTTCACAGCTCAAAACACTTAGAAAAATTATGTTTGCTTGTTTTTTAGTTGAAATTGTTCATATTAACATCGATGGATACACTAAACGAATAGGAAGGTTGGTATATCTCCAAGATGTATCTTTATGAGAAACTCAAGATCAAAAGAAAAGATATATTTATTCTTGATCAATTGAAATAAATGGTACTGTCTGACACACACACTCTACAAAGTCTTACTATCCTTCTAGCTGGTAAGGAGAATTTACGTGGTATTTTTAGCACCTCAACCGTCAAAACAAAACCCCAGAAATGTAATCTTATCTTGCATACAAATTAAATGTGTGTCACAACCTAGTATTCTGTTGACTGAAGTGTTAAGAGGTCGGTGCCCAACTCTCAGACTCAAGAAGCCGGAAAACACCTTGTTATAGCTTCAGTACGACATGGTGGAAAACACCTGCTGATCTATGCAACAGTCAACTCTGTCTCATCTATGCAGATTTCCCAATAACAACATTAGATCTGGGGAGGTAAAAATATTCTAATTCTAATGAAAACACTGGTACCAAAATGATTTTCAAAGCTACTTTGTTAGAGATCAACTCTTATAGATACTGAAGTGAGAGACACAGAGTATTAGCTTGAGGAGGGGAGTTGTACGGACGTTTTAGAGGGGAGATATGTGCAATGTACAATCGATCCCTCATTATTTCATAAGTCCAGGTTTGCAGAAACACACTCTTTTCTTTTTCTTCTTCTTCTTTTCTTTCTCTCTCTCTTTTTTTTTATGTTTTTATCTCTTTCTGGCAGTGGTGATCTCATGTTTAAAAAACAAGGATTCTCACATTGGTCCTTTGTACTGGTTTCCTGACAAATGTTGCCTAATTCCAGGACATGAACCTGCAGCATCTCCAAGTTTCTTCCACACAACCTTGACAAAAGAAGAAAAAAGGAAGTAAGCATCTTACTTGTCCTCTTCCACAAAGAGATTCCTGGCTTCTAAGGGGAAACTATGAGAAGGACAAAGAGGAATGTGAAGACAAGAGACAAAATACCCGTATGAATGAGCGCAGACACAAAATAAAATGTGGTGACAAGCTCTGGAACACAAGAACTGCTCAGGAGATGGGACTACTACAACACCTTGCTAGCAACTAGGGTTACAATTAAGGAATGATGTGCCAATTACTCTAGTTACCTAAGTGGTCCTCCCCTCCAGCTGCAGACAAAGCACTCAGGGAACTCCAACAGTAACTCCCACCCTCAGAGGTTCTGATTTCCTTGGTGGAAGTGTGGCATGAGTCGCTGTATATTTTTTTAAAGCTCCCCAAATGATTTGAATGTGTAGCCAGAATTAAGAGCCCCCTAGGCAAGATCATTCTGGAATGATAGGAATATGTGTATTATACGTTTATAACAAAGGAATATGTGAATTATACGTTTATAACAAAGGAATATGTGAATTATAGGAATATGTGTATTATACGTTTATAACAAAGAATATGGAGGCATTTAATCCACGGAGGAAAATGAAGATGCTTTTGTTCTTGAGCTATTTCAAATCTGAGCTACTAGTCTTAGGGTCATTAGTAAGTTTCCCTGGCTTTCCCCACAGAGTGGGGGCCTCAGTTGCAAACGTGAGCTATCAATTCAGGAATCATTGAAAGAGATATGATTTCAACATGTTAAAAACTGTGCCATTTTAGAGGGACATTAGCAAAAGGTGAGATCAAGACTAAGTATAAAATCACTGAATTTGCCAATAATAAACCCATACACTGACACTAATTGGAATACACACCTGCACACATGATGTGCGCACACACAGAACAGCCATTGTCATCCTGGAGTGCTTTACCATAAGGGTTATGTTCATACTAATTCCACAAAAATTTAAAGGACTCCAACATGAACACAAAACCAGCCTTTTCATTAAATATTCACAGGCTATATTTACTTTGTTTGTTTTATTTTTGCTTTTAAATAGAAGAGGATATTCCGGGGTCAACCAATACCATTTATAGCATTAACACAAAAGAGTATAGGGTTCTGTCTGTCTTCATTTCCAAGCCAATGGGACTATTAATTTCTATGTTTCTGCAGACACTACTACATGGCAGAAATGTCCTGTTGTATTCAAAGTGAGGTACAGTCATGGCCCCTTTAAGTGTTCAGGAAGGAATTACATAGCCATGCATGGCTCATGCTATAGGCAAGAAAGTCAGAAAGGACCATCCCTTACTAAACTGACTGAAAAGGTACAAACATAGAATCAGGAAGCCAAAGGAGGCTATGGATGTTGCTTCAGAACTCCTAAATATGATTGCTTCTACCCAGAATATTTTGAATGTCTGGTTTGAAACAAAGTATAGACTTGAAGACCCCAAGAGGATCACGGACACAAAACATTAGATGGTTACAACTCTAAATTGTAACTCTTATAGAAGTATGCAAAAGTAGAACTCAAGGAGCTTCCCCTATACCTCTATCTGGCAAAAGGAAACTTTTAGAGAAGTCAGAACTTAAATCAATAAATCAAAAATATTAAGGTGGACTCAGGAGCTGCGACTCATTAGCTAAAAAAGCAAACTAGGTCTGTGTTTGAGATGGTGCCTGAGAAGACCTATCAAATATTTCTACTGTCCTCAGGGAATTTATGAGAACTAAACAGATAAACCTAAAATAAAACCACTACTACAAACAGACAAATTTGCTACTTCCTAGGGGGAAGTATATTTATTTCTGTAGCACAATTTGGGAAGAGAATACATAAATACATGCTTACTACCCAATGTGGGGGTGCTATGAACAAGAGTCTTTTCACTGTCGGAATGTCAACAACTTAGCTCCAAGAGCAAGTACCAGCAAAACTTCTATTATCCTAAGTTCTACCTGAGTTATATAACCAATCCCACATAATGGGAAAGGTTTTCATTTCTATGACATCATTTTAACGGTATATAGTTTCTCTGCTAGAAACTGAAGCTTCACGATCTTCACTCGTTTTTTAAGAAATTGTTTAATAATGAAACTGCTTTACAATTTGCCTTTTCCTATTCTCTGATATTTATAATACATCATTTTAAATGAACACTTTGTTCTCTGGGCTTTTAATTTGTTTTTAAATGTAAGATTGCTTAAACATCAGATTTGTATTTGTATTTTTTTCTCAGATTCTGTGGATCAAAGACAAAAGTGGACAATTAGAAAAAAAATACGCTAGAAAACTTTTAAAGGTAAACGAGGGCAAACTTTGGGATTACTGAAAGTATCTTGTATCATGAAAACAACACTACATGGAGTCTTGGAAAATATTTTTAAAATACAGGCAAACAAAAAGATCAACACAAAACTAATCAAGATCCAATCCAGTTCGTAGGTTTCTTTTGAGACTAAGAAATCAATTTTCTGATGCGGGAAAGACAATGGAGGAGGGGGAGGGGGAAGGGGAAGCAGAAGGGCAGGGGAAAGAGAGGGAAGAGGCAGGAAGGGGAGGGATGGGAAGGAAAGAAAGCAGGCAGGGAGGGGAAAGGGAAGAGAGGAGGGGGAAAAAGAAGGAAAAGAAAGGGAAAAAATGGAAAAGAAAACAATCCTGGCATTTCTGTACAGAAATTCTGGCATTAAGCACAGTGGAGATGGTTCCATCTGTAAGGTACAGTGTTTTCCATTCTTCAGGAAAGCAAAGGGAAGCCCCCAGATTTACCTCACTTGAGAACGTGGAAATAGTAGGTCCTTAAAGATCTGGATAGACTCTTGATTTTACTGTTCATGAGAAAACTGTTTGAGTACTTAATGTCTGGATCTTTGTTTCTTGAAACATAAAGTGTTACGTGTTCATACCCAGATTGCCTGATGTTAAACTCAGACATCTGAATCATGAAGGAGCTCCACATAGGACTTCAGTGGAAAAACCACTGGAGAGCAGCTTCTGCGGGTCCTTCCAGTTCTACAATTCCCATGTCTGGACTTTCCTTCTCAGGGTTGACAGATGAGAGGCACAGGCATTCCTAGGTAAATTTTTAAATTTATCCCAGTAAAACATTCAAACCATAAACCCCGCCCAGAGGTTGAAAAGCTATAGCAGGTGAATAGTGGTACATTTAGAAAATGTGATGTCTAGAACTAGTGACCTTCTGGAAACAGACAACAGATATGCAGAAAAGAAAAACAAGTAACTTGAAAAGGACCACAAAGGAAAAAGCAGCCACAACACAGGCAAGCAGGAAGCTAAAACTTTCATCCCAGTTCATATAAAATGTCCTTGGGATGCACGATGGAACATTTACTACTTCCAGAAACATCTCAAAGAGGCAGGTAGATACATGTTTGAGACTCTCTGGTCCTACCTTACAGGCCTAATGCCAAAGAACATTTCTAAGCAATTTTCATATCCTAATGGAGCAAATATATGAGGATATGAAGATAAAAGTAGAATATAAAGCCAATTAAAACCAGTGCTTAACATGATCAGGGCTTAATCATGATTTCTTGCATCTAAGAAATGGCTTCTTCTCCAAAATTCCATTTATCTATTTAGAACTTCACAAAGTATATTCTTGGTTAAATGACACACCCCATGCATATTACTCAAAAAATTACAAGGAGTAATCATCAAATCCAAACCGTGTTAATGATTACATGAGATTTTCATCATGAAAATACCTTTTCTTTCCTTTTTTACTGTGCTCTTCTCTGACATCACAGATCGATTTCTCTGTGTCTGCCTCTGAAGTTCATATCTATCTAGCTCACCTTACTTTTTTCTAAGTTTATGTCAACCTCTAAAAGTTAAAAATATTCTTCATGACATGAAACACACATATCATACTTATAAAGAACTAAGCAAATATGATCTAGGAAGATAGTGATTTTTTTCCCCAAGAATAGTGACAAATAAATCTGAAGAAGGCTGCATATTTTCTGTTTCACTCAGGTTTTGAAACCCTGATCTTTAAAGAACTTCTTAAAAGTATTAAACAGAAACCCAATTACTTTATCAAAATTGGTAAGAGCATTTTGGGCAACCAATTTATTATTTAGAAATGTTCAAAGATTCTTCTGGACTATGGAATTGGCTGACCATCTCTGACCTGAATATTATGTAACATGGTTATTAAAACTCCAATAAACCGTACTAAAGAAAAAGACCAAAAGAAATTGCTTCTATTTTCATATAAAGGCATTTGCTCAGCATTTTAAAAAGTATTCATAAAGCAATAACTAAGCTACGATGTGGCTTTCAACACAAAATACACAATAAAGCACATTAAACTTACATTGCACATTTCTCTGACTATAGCTTTTTCTGTCTCACTAAGGTCATGTTCATACTCTTTACCCTGTGGACGATCTATAGTTTCCTGAACATCCAAGACCTGGATTTGTTGAAAAAGAAAAGCAAATTTCACATGGAAAACAACTTGTTAGTTACGATAAAACCATCAAGGCAAGGAGCTCCACTTTGCAAAACCTTTAGTTTTCTCCGTGTCTGCATATCACAGTGGATTAGGATATAGCAAAATCTTTTTAAAATTCTGAAACCTATTTGGAATGAATTCTATTTCATTTTCAAATGGCTACTAAAAGCAATCCACTTATCACTAATAGTCAATTGAGTTCATCGATGTCTAAAATAATTAGATGCATTTACTTTAGTAATTAAGATAACCTGACTATGTCAACCATTTGGAAATAGTCGATAACTTTTGTTTGTTCTGTTGTAATGACGGACAATATAATTAATTATATGCCAAGCAGTCCAAATGATATGTAGACATGGCCTACAGAAGAGACGGCTAAAAAAGAGCATAGCTGACAGGTGAAACTGGTCTGAACCCAGGAAGATGCACATCTACTGACCTCACAATTCTCACATGGACGTGTTCCTAGCACCTGAGAAAGGAATGCAGCGATGGCTCTTTGATGGTGGCAAAGAGAAACACTTGTTCCTTATAAAAATATTTGAGCAACATGTTAAATATTTTTCATCAGACCAAACTGTCTAGGGATAAAACATGTTCAAACCATTTTAGAAGCCCATGCTTCCATTTCTCTAAATTATCCATCCCTAAATGTACTGAAAACAATATACCTTTTAAAATGTATAAGATTTCACATGATTACTTTCTATAGTACAAAAGGGGACAAAACCTTGACTCGATTGAGTACTGTTTGTTACTTTTCTTGGTATCAGCTTATACACCAAGGCATTAATGTAGTATTAGTAACTAATGCTTTTCCTAAAAGCTCCTGAAATCCATTCTAAACTATGACATTTCTAAATTTATGGTCCATACTGGTGGCCCCACCTGAAGGTGTCACCTGAGAATTTGTTCCAATGAATCAAATTAAATTATGTAAGCATAAAGTGAGACCTTTGCGTCAAGTTCATAGATAACTATCTGAGACCAACTGGAGTTCAATCCTGTAACAAATAATGGAATTCACAAGTTACTCTTATTAATTTAAAATTTATAGCCATTATTATTATATAGATACCACCTCTTTAAAGGCCTGATACTCACCTCGGATTAGAGTCGATTCAGTCTTTACATATTTAGAGGAAATCACTGTGCTCAGGGAATACTCATAGAAAACTTAAGGAGCTCCTTGAACAAGCTCATTTGCCTGCAAATTTGATTTGTAATGCACCTCAGAAGTGTACTTCAAATCAGTAATTTTTACTAAATGAAGTGGAGCTCCAATTAATAGTTATAAATTTTAAAGCAAGAGAAGTATGAAGTCATTACAAATGGGCTCATTTCCTGCACAAATCATGACCACAGAATTCATGAAAGCTTAGAGTTTTCTTTGAAATCCATCAGAAAGTGAGAAACTGGGCCATTGTTCCAATTACATCTTTCAGAATAAACAAATCTCATGATATAAATCAGCTATAGATAGATGCCTTTCAGAAATAAAACGAGCCAAGTGGCTACAATTTTGTTTTTTATGACATTGAGATCTTCAGATACATTTCCCAAAGACTATGTTTGCAAGTATTTCTGTTTCACAACACGGCTAACTCGTGGAATCAACATTTTACATTCAAGGGCCCCCAGTTACCCAATAAAGAACTTCAATTGCTCTGTATCACTCATCTGCCAACCAAGGACGCTTGTGTGTACTGAGTACAACTAATACATCCCTCTCTCAAGATAAAATTTTATATGAAAATTAGAGAATAAATTCAAAGAACGTTGAGGAACTCAGCCTTGCCCTCCTCTTCCTTTTAGGCCACAGGAACAGCTGCACCGAGAGATTTCAAAGAGATTTCCATGTGACCCTTTATGCTGATCCAATTCAAACTGCAACTTGCCATTGAATAAGGCAACAAGCCGCAATGGCTTTCAAATAGTTTAAATAGTAGGGCAAGGTGGTGTTTCTGGAGCTTGTGCAGACACTGTAATTCTAGAAGATTGAAGTCAATCTTTGGTCCATTTTCTACCTCTGAAATGTTTTTCAGATAGCTAGTGTCTGTTTCATGTTCAAGTGCATCCAAAGGCTACTGCAGAAACATGTTGTTTTGTCTGTGGATAAACCCACAACCATTAGATGCGGGGCAGTGCCCCTCCTGCTGGTGGTGCCTTCCCAGGAATTCCTCTCAGTTGCTCACTTTATGTGTTACCCCAGCCAAAAGAGGAACTGCCAAGTGCATTGCCACGGACCATACCATGCTTCTCCTACCTTCTCTCATCAATGATTGGAAAAAGCAAACTCATTTTATATAAACTAAAGCAAAATATACTGAAAGAATAAAATATACTAAAACGAAATCATCGCAAAATCAAATAAATATGTTGAAGTTCTCATTTACTCATTTGCTTTGTGTGTGCCACAGAACTGCGACCTACTCCAAAAGAATGCATCCTCAGTCTGACAATCATTTTGAAATGGGAACAATTTTAAGAGAAGTTGTGCAATTTATGTAGCAAAAGCAGAACTAAAGTCTCCTATCTACTTTATGGCTCATAAAGCTTTTGTCAAGGTTCTTATGTTAGAAATTATAGATCAATTTGGGGCACAGTGTTTTGTACCCTAGAATTGATAAAATTTCAAGGAACTGCCTTAATTTTTAATATGATTTTATTTCCAGCATTAGATTCTTCTATTAGAAATGTAAGTATTTGTGTAATTCATTTATTATTAATTTAATTATAGTGTTTCTTTTAAAATTTTACTTATTGGAAAGTTCACGATTAAAAAAGAGAATAGGTGGGTGGCGCCTGTGGCTCAGTGGTTAGGGCGCCGGCCCCGTATATTGAGAGTGGCAGGTTCAAACCTGGCCCCGGCCAAATTACAACAAAAATATAGCTGGGCATTGTGGCAGGCACCTGTCGTCCCAGCTACTTGGGAGGCTGAGACAAGAGAATCTCCTAAGCCCAGGAGTTGGAGGTTGCTGTGAGCACCATGGTGCTCTACTGAGGGTGATAAAGTGAGACTCTGTCTCTACCAAAAAAAAAAAAAAAGAGAGAGAGAGAAAGAAAAGAAAAGAAAAGAAAAAGAGAATAGGTAGATGATGGATTTTGTAAAGTTATTGGAAAATGTGAAACAAAACCTCAGAATAAATTAGCTTTATGTACAAGATCATATAAGGTATGTCCGGAAAGTATCCAGCCCTTGTTAATACTATTTTTCATATTACATAGCCAGATACTTTCCAGACAGCCCTTATATATCTATTTTCTCCTGTTCTATAAAGAAGTGTCAACTGGAGTTTAAGAACCTAATTTCTACCTAGCAAAGAGCATTTATTTTTATTTTTTTCAATACTTTCCTCTAGTGAGTTGCATAATGTCTTTCAAATTGCATAAAGATAAAAAATGTGGTATTCTATGTTTTGATCACCTACTACCTCACTGCATTTTAAGACATCCATGCTATGAACATTGCACATAAAATACCCACCACAATATTTTGCACACGTGGATGTACATGCACAAACTTCAGCTTCAATGCAGATAGATATGAATCACATTACTCAAAACAAAAAGACACAACTAGAGATTCAATTATCAGAAGCACTCGAACTCATTGTTAAGTTTAGAAAAATTAAAATCACATTTCAAAAATTAAGATAAAAAAAGTTACACCATAAAAGGTAAAAAAATAAAGTATTCTATGGTTAAAAGCAAGACTGTGCGGACTACCAGACTACAGCGAACAAGCCACAACACAACTGAAGCTCTGGATAAATGGCTGGACACGGTCAGTTACCTTCAGAGAATGTACCACAGGTTCAGGCTGCTGAGCAGGTGTGGTGTGTCCACTGAAGCTAGCTGGAGAGTTGGGGGAACTGTTACTCCCATCAGCCCCTGATGACAACCTAAAAGAGCCCTTAGTAGAAAATCAACAACTTTGTTATTAAAACAAAAGTCGTTCACAACTACATAGATGTCATTCAATATTCAAAAATTTGCTGCCAAATGAGAATTTGCCCTTTCATTACTTTTCCTATCCTAAGATGCTGTCAAGTGATTATGAAACACACTCGCTTCTTGACCAGCAACAAGACTTAACCAAGAACCATCTCCATATGCTTCCAGGTGTCATCTCTGATTTACCAAAGATAACAATCAATGTCCCCCCAGGAATGGCCCTTAAGAACATTTCAAGCATGATTTTTGAAACTTAAAGACACCCAAAAGTAGGGAATTCCCGAGTTTCTCCACGGCTGAGTTAAACATGCTCACCCAGCAAGCCAAATGCCATATTGCATATGTCACAGAAGATGCAGACACATCACATTCTTACATTACTGAAATGTGTCTCTTATAAAACCCTTCTTTGAGAGACAGCCTACAGCAGAGATTTTTCCATAAAGATATAATCAAATTCAATTTTATGAACCAATTTTCTCATTTTTCTGGCTATTTTAAAAATGAAAAACAAAATAAATATAAGTCACATAGTTTTAGTGTTTAGCGATTCTTTAACTTAAGTGAGAAACCAGATTAATTTGGCACAATTAATTTGACATGTGCAGGCCACGGTCATCTGTTTGAGAATTGAGCATTTCCCCCAGGAGTCTGCATTTTTTTTAAAGATTGCTTGGGTAAAGGATAACAGATTAGCAAAGAAAAAGAGAGCAGACGTTATCTACTCTCCTGGAAAAAGCAGTCAAATGGGAATTTTCCAAACCTGTTTTTATGTAGAATCATTATCCTATCAGAGGGCCTGAGAGATTTTAATATCTCCTTATCAATACAAGGTCAGATTTTTTCATGTCTAAAGATTAATAACTGCTCCATTTAAGTTGATTCTATCTAATCCCTTGAGTAAAAGCCACTGAAGGTTTATCATACGTGAAGTCAAAAAGGAGAATAGTAGTTTGGGACATTGACTTACAGCATCTCCAGGAGAACTTTTATGCTGTACATTTTAGAAATGAGAGGGAAAAGCTTCTCACCATAACAATTCCGTGTATGAGTTACACGTAAACCATGCTTTGTAGAGAAATGTACAATATCTGTTGATTGCTACAAAGATCATTATGAATGTAATTTGAAATATTTTCTCCTTTCCTTTGTTGCTGTCATTTCTTTCTATGTCCTTGAAGATTCCCCTTGCCACCTTGCAAGTCTACTGAGGCCACATTCTTTGTCCCACTAAGTTGAACAATCCAATCAGGTCGTGCCTCCAGCCTCACTCCCCAACAGTGATAGGAAGCGGAGGAATAAAGCATGTAGGTGGCTTCTTTAGCTTCCGTCCTCTGCTGCTACTGACACTTAAATTAATAGCAGGTGCACTGGACTGCTGATTATAACATTCCCAACCCCCTCTGAGGAAACAGTGATAAAATCTGTTCTCTTGTGTTTGTTATGCAGATTAAAATCAGACATAATAATGCCTGGTACACCTAAGAGAAGGGAAACCATTTGAAACTTAAAGATGGTTAAGGAACGTACTCTTCCCCGACTGACTCCTACCACCCGATTTTGCATATTTAATCTCTGTAGTGATTAAGTGGTTCCAAAACTAAGGAGTTATAAATAAAGGAAGTTCTTCTTCCCTAAATAACCCCAGTTCTCTACTATTCTTTTCCTCCTGGTCCTATTCTTATGAACTCTTTTTAAACTATTTTTGAGGTTACATAGAGTTCCCTTCAAGTGTCTCATGTGGGACCCACTATTGCAGAGCCCACTTTCCTGGGACTAGTAATCTAATTTAGCAGGCAATAATCCTCCTTCCTGTTCCTCCTTTCAAACATTTTTCTGCCCAGCCTTTTGTTTGAAAGGTTCTCTTCTTAGGCATATGAATGGTAGCCTATTTTTGCTTGGGCATGCACCTGCTCTCTTTTAGGGTATTTTGGCTTAAGAAAATTTCTAAAATCAATATAAACAGCATCCTTACTACCAATCATCTGGGTCATTTACCATTGTTTAAGCTTGAGGAAATTCATGTTCTAGCCATATCTATTCAGAAATGAATAGCTTTTTATTGAAGTAGTTTTCTTTACAAAAATAAAAAAGGAAAAACAATGCTACCGTCGGATCTTACCTAGAGTACACAGTGGGGAAAACTTGTCATTTAGGGATTAAAATTCGACTTTAAATTAGCTTTGAGAGCCATGGACTAGCAATCAGCCAGAAAGATCAAAGTTCCTATGTTACGTGTTTTTTGTGAAGCTGCAAAGGTAACCAAATGCCTGGTAAAGTTCAGCAACAACAGATGCTGAATAGTTTTCTAGATTATAACAACAGAACGAAGCCCCTCATTCTATTATATGGCACCTCATTTCCTATTGCTCAGAATCAGACCAATATTCTGAGAACTACCTATGTTCAATTGATACATACTCTCAGTTGACTAATTCATTTTCACTGAACTACTTTTTAAAAATATGCTAATGAGTGAAATGCCAGCACACCAAATGATTTTAAACAGTCCCTTGGAGTCTATGTCAGTAAGATTAAACTCATTTATTTAAATTGTACTTGGCTGTTTCAGGAGACAGGGAATTTAAAACGAAGATATCTTAACAAAACTGGGAATGCAATTCCCAGCTTGAGTTGCTTATTGTCAAGCTACCCATGCCCACATAGCCCGCTCATCACCACTTAGTTAGGAGTCAATTTGAAAGGGGAAGAAATCGTTTTTTGGAGCTGGCCTAGAGACATCTGATTTTCATGGCCACTGACCTTCTCAACTCTTTTTCATGAAAGGTCCAGGGCAGGGTACCTCTGTTCTTCTCTCCTGTTTGGGGTTGCTCAGCATTAGCCCCCCCAAGTTCAGGGGGAAAAAAACACTAAAGAAGACTATTTAGGAGGCGAAAGACTCCTCCTGTCCTCCCTCCCCAGATTTAGACACATAGCAATTTTCTTTCACGTGTACGACTGTGTTTTCTATCCCCCCAGTATAACTTTTCCTCTAGCAACAGAAGCCATTTGGTTATGCACAAGCAAATGCAGCCAGCTGACTCTTCTTCACTCACCGGGAGAGTGGGCAGGCATCGTCCTATTCCTCGGCACCCTTGCCACCACTGCAACACCCGCTGGGCTCTGGGCCCCCAGCCTTTCTCCATATTTGAGCTGTCTCTAGTTGGAGGTTGCCTTCTATTCTGGGTAGCCTTATATTTGGAACAATATGGTACAATCACTCAGAAAAATTCTGTTTCTCAAGTCTCAAGAAAGCAGATAGAACAAGAAGCTTAATGAAATGAACCACAATAACCACGATGGCAAGCTGTCACATGCACTTTGTCGCTAGGGAAAAACAAAAACAAAATAATCTGAAGTCTTGTCTGTGAGAGCTAACCTTGATTTAAGTTTTGGGGAAAGATATAACTACATTCTCAAGCTATCAGAAAGTAGATGATAACATTAAAATTATAGGAAAAAAAAAATCCTGACTCTATTTGAATAAGTTAATTTCACGGGTTTTACCTGTGAGAAATAGTGAGTTACCATAATTCTTCCAAATATTTAGACTGTATAACTTCAGAACTTAGCAGAAATTATTCGAAACACAATTGGGAACACTAAAGTCTTTTGTTAAGAAATACTAGCATGTTACATGTATTCAAGAATACTCTGAAAACTGACACTGCCTCAAATTCTCAACAAAATTTCTATACATGGAAGAGTATATTGTGAGCTAAGAAGTCATCATTGCATTAAAATAACTATTTTACATAGGAAAGCTACATAATTATAAAAATTTCTATTAGTTAACTCCCAAATATATGTACTTGCTGAAACTGGAGATATCAGGTAACTAAAGCAGAAAGAAAAAATATTCCTTAAATTTCAACTCTTTTTACCACCAAGCTGTATAATTCTAATAAAATAACCAGAAGCAAAAAACTTATTTAGACATGATTTCCTCTCCCTGCCAACTTTCATGAAGACCTTTAAGAATACTATGCCCTTAGGAAGATAATTTTTAAAATTATAGAAAATCCATAAAATAGTCCCCAAACTGCAGTGTCTAAATGTTGACGTTTATTTTAGGAGACTGGAAATGTGAACATATCATTTTAGTTCTCATTGGTTCATTTTCCAGGAAGTGCTTTATTCTGAATAGTATTGATCTAATTTTCACTCTTCACTTTTGGAGGAGAAAATGCACCAGAGTGTTAACTAAAATCAAAAGGGGAAGAAATGATCACCAACAACCAGTACTCAAAAAACTCTTCTGAAATCAGTAGCAGTTACCTTTCAAATAAATATTCTATTCCTCACACATAGGAAGAATGATATATTTGCACTTGGGTCATAATGATAATTTCATCACAGCAACACTGATTTGAATGTTTCTCTTTTCATAATTATTTCATAGAGAAGTGTGTAATTTATCTCCAGCATCAAAAGAATTACCTCCAACAATTCATAATATAGTTCATGACTTAAAATTCACCTTCCACCCCCATCTGCATAGTTCTGTATCTGAGAAGATTATTAATGAGTAATGGAAATTTGATAGTTACCACAAATAAGGATATCCATCCATCTGGATTTGGTTCTGATAATTCATGCATCTCTCAGACGTTATGCTTTTTGGATTCAATGAGCAGAACATACAGGAATTCTTACTTTCATTCTTCCTTATTGTATAGTAAGGCTAAACCCCAACGTGTCTCCACTGTAACAAAGCTTATTACCACAACTATGAACGAAATCTAGAGTAGCATCTAAGACCATTTAGAAGCCAATTAGAAAGAACAGCCATTTAACTACGGTCATGCATATTTTCCCACTTCCAGAAAGCAGGTATCACATAAAATAATAGCTAAACTCTAAATCTTGTAAAAGAGTCTTTTTAAACATGTTGAATATATATTATACAATATTGTTAATCTCATAAAGGGGGAAGAACAAACTACTTGATGATATGACCATTTTAAAGGAAAAGACACTGTTTTAGAACCAAATTCTTGTATTGACTTTCTAGTCATGTCACCCCCCCCCTTTTTTTTAAATCCAGGTACATGAAAAATATGTTTAGGGCCAGCCATCGTTAGTCAGAGCCCATGGTCTGAGGACTCCAGGGGTCAGAATCTGAATGGTTCCACTACTCCAGCAGGGTACACACTTCTCCATATTTAAGCAATTTCAACATCTGCAACATGTCCCCTTCCAACTATAACCATTCTGATAATACATATTTCTCATGTATTTATTTAAAGATGTAAAGCTTTCTCTCAAACATTATAGTTTCTCTTTTTCTTATTGTTCGAAAATGAATTACATATTCATTAATATTATATATTATCTAAAGTTTCAGCAGAACTAGGAAAATAGAAATAGATATACTGAATTTCTTTTTGAATATATCCATATATACTTGTGCACATATAGGCACATATAAATAAAGTGAAATTGTAGCATCTTATAAAATCCAGACTTCCCACTTAGATATAAATCAGAAGTAATGCACTTGTAACACGCAGAGCCCAGCCCTCTCACCTGTCATAGGAAGCTAACTATGGAAGCCTGAAGATTGATCAGCTAAAGTGGCTTCCCGTTACTTAAAGGTGTTTAATTTTTTATAAGACCTGAACTTGTTTTCAGACTATCTCGCCATGCCTCATCCCTCATCAGAACACATACCTCGTTTAGGAGGGGGAATGAATTCAGCCTTTCCTTATTATTAGGTCAAGAGCAGATGCTGTGCTTAATCTCATTAGTAAAATGGTATTTTGTTCATTTTTGGCTAATCTTCGCTCTGATACTTTGTAAAACTGTGCTAGCATACAACCAGAAGCTCGGAGTAGAAAAGATTTTAGAGGTCACCTTGGCAAACCCTTTCCAAGAGGTGCCTGTGCATACACTTAAAAATGCTGAGATCCTCTTCTTTAATAATATTACTTAGTTGGTTATATCCGAAGGAAAGGGCATTTTTATGTTTAAATTAACTAAGAGATCTATTTGATATTGATGCAAATGTTAAATAATTCCAGGACTTTATAGATACTCATTTGTTTATTCATTTAAACATTCGCTAACCACCTATAAGAAGCAATATACTATGCCATGAAGATATCTATTCCAACAAATTTTTGTTGAAAGTGAATTCACATCAGAGATCCCAGGGTCCCATTGCCTGGGTCTTAATTCTTTATCTGACATTTAAGAGCTCCATGACTTTGGATGGGCACTAAGACCGCTCTGTGCCTCAGTTTCCTCATCTGTGAAGTGTGGGTAATAATGATACAAAGATATACAACTCTATAGGCTTGGTAACTTACATGAAAAGAGCTCTTAGAGCAGTGCCTGGCTCACACAAGTGCTCTATAAGCATTGGCTGTCATTATCAGGAATGTTTTTACTTTGCCTGTCAACACATTTCCTAACTTGTCAATTTACGTTCACATGTTTATTATTTAGAGTAGTCGTTCTCAACAGGGGTGATTTGGCCCCCTCAGGGAAGACATTTGGCAAAAATATCTGAAGACATTTTTAGTTGTCAAAACTAGACAGTTTCTAGTGCAATTTAGTGGACAGAGGCCAAGGAGTCTGTTAAACATCTTACCATACACAGGGCAGTCCCCTCACAACAAAGAACTATCCAGCCCCAAACGTCGCCATAGCTGCAGTTGAGAAACCATGGCTTAGAGAGAGAAAACTGCATTAGAAAGCTGCCCAGAAAAATTTCTGGTGACAGGTCAGTGGCAGATTTTGAGGACAGTTGACCACAGGGTTTAGAGCTTGGAAAGATTTAGAAGAAAACTCCCTAAGCTCCAGCCCTCAAGTGTCTAGGTATAAAGGCTTCTGCACTTCCACCCTCAAGTGGGAAATTACTCTTTTTAACAACAGGAACAGAATTTAAAATACCCAAAACATCTTACTGTAACAGCAGCAGCAGAAAGGGAATAAAATTGGGCAGGCTCAGGGCAGTGGTCCACAGAATTCTAGGAGTAGAAAGAGATAGGGTTTTGTGGAAATTATAGAAGGTGTAGACAATATGCCCTGCAAAGATTCTGTACTTTAAACAGTCACATTTGGAAAGAATAAAATTGCCAGCAAATGGAAGTGGGGGCCCTGATACATGAAGTGACACTTTGGTGTAGATGAGAGCACTGTGTGACACACAGAGGGAGATCAGGAAGAGGAACGGACAGGAGAGCAGCCACCAGTCTCTCCTTCACAGGTGGGATAAGGTGTAGTTTGTTTAGATGTTGGCTTCCTCTGCAGACACAAGACCCCGTAAGGGTCTTCACAGCAGTCAGTCACCACTAAGCTCCTCCCATATTAGGACTACTCTAAGTGCTGACAATTAAAAGGTTGTTACCAAGACTGGCTAATATGAGCTCCTACTGCATGGGAATACCTATGAATATACTAATAGTCAAGACCCAAAATACATAAGGAACTCAATAGCAAGAAAATAAATAACCAGATTTTAAAAACGGGCAAAGGACTGAAAAGACATTTCTCAAAAGAAGATGAACAAAGGAGTGACAGTGTATGAAAAACATGCTCAACTTCACTAATCATCAGGGCAATGAAAATTAAAACCACGATGAGACAGCGCCTCGAACAAGTTTCAATGGCTGTTATGAGAAAGAAAAAAGTGTTTGCAAGGATGTGGAGAAAAGGCTGGTGGGAATGTAAATTAGTATAGTTATTATGGAAAGCAATATGGATATTCTTCAAAAACTTAAAACTAGAACTACCATATGATCCAGCAATCCCCCTACTGTCTATGTATATCCAAAGAAAATGCAATCAGTGTATCAAAGAGATTTGCGCTCCCACGTTCATTCCAGCTTCATTCACAACAGTGAAGATACAGAAACAATGTAAGCGCCCATGGAGGGATGAATGAGGAAACAATGTAAGCGCCCATGGAGGGATGAATGAATAAAGCAAATGCAACCTTATACATGCACCACAGAATACTATACAACCACAGAAAAGAAGGAAATCTTGTCATCTGTGTCAACATGTGTGAACCCAGAGGATGTTATGTTCAGTGAAATAAGGCAGGCACAGAAGGACAAATACCACGTGATCTCACTCATGTGCAGGACACAAAGAGCCCACTTGTGAATCCCAAAGAAGTAGAGCAGGGGTGTGGTTATCAGAGGCCTGCGTAGTTGGAGGTGGGGGGAACTGGGGAGGGATTCATCAAAGGATACAAAGTTTCACTTAGACAAGAGGGGTACATTCAAGAGGTCAATTGTACAACACAGAGGCTACGGTTAATAACATTGGATTCTGGAAAAATGCTAAGAGAATGAATATAAAAAGTAAAATGACCATAAAGGTGATAATTATAGAAGGTAATACATTTGCTAATTAGCTAGATTTACTTATTCCACAATGTATACATACTTACTTTAAAACATCATGTTGTACAATTTTATCTGTCAATGTGAAAAAAAAAATGTAAAAACAAAAAGACCAGAAGTATGTTAACAGTAAAAACTGATACAGATGAACTCGTACACACCAGCTGAGTGGCACTTGCAGGCAAATAGCTGTGGCTGCGACCATTACATAAAGTCTGCATCTAAAATAATAACCCAATGATTTTGCAACTTGGAGTTGTGTGAAGTCACCTAAAGGATTTGTTAGTATTACTATACATGAAATACAGTAGGGATCCAGGCAAATACAGTAATCTTATCAAGAGAAGAGCCTATCTTTTGTTCCAGTTTTCTTCTCTTTGGGTTTTAGATTCCATCAACACTTCTGGATGCTTTGGTTTTCTTATCCCAGGCCACTGTGATCCAGGATGTTATTCTCTCTATTCTAGTTCCTCATTCATTCATTCTTTCTCTCTCTCTCCTTCCCTCCCCACCCCACTTTCTCCCCTTCTCTCTCTCTTTGCTAGTTTCTCCTTCTAGTCCTGGAATAGGTATCCAAAAACTTGTCTTAATCCTGGCTCTACTGAAGAACAAGTCCTGTGAATTTTACTTTCACTATTTGAAAGATGGCTATAATCACCATCCAACCCACCTTAAGGTGAGCTGTCAAGAACTTTGTTCCTGGTTCAGTTTTAAGCACAATCACATTTTACAGTGATATAATATTTCATATATCTTGGAATTCACTTAAAATATTAGCAAATGATAAAAATGTATATATAATACGACAGCTTTTTCTCTATCATCTCAAAAATAGTTGTGTATATATTTGTGAGTTTATATACTTGGTAATCAGTAGATACTCAACTCTTTGTGAAGTAGCTGAAGTGCACTTCTAGGGTGCTAAAATGGCCTGAAATAGGTGGAACTGACATTTATATGATGGTCTGAATTTAGCAAAATCCAAATCCTGACTATTTTAACACAATTGATACAACCTAAATCTCCATTATATTTTTTTCTCATTAGTTATGATTTGGGAAAAATAAATTTATCCTGAAAATCCTGAATTATCTCCATTGATTTCTCAAGCTACAGTAAAGCTCAGATATGTTAAAATGCTAACTGAAAAGATCACTAGAGATGTTTAGTAGACGCAAAGTACACGCTGATTCTTACCAAAATCACTATGAAATCCCATTTATCAGGTGAGAAAATGAAAAATAATCATGTAAGGTGGCATTAGTCTCAACTTCATTATGTGTAAAATACTTTATAAGTTTCCAGGTGGGGAAATCAGAAAGCAATCTTTATTGACTCACCCTTTCTGTTTTATTCCAAATAATGGCTAAGATTGATGGCTGTGAAGTCACAGGGGAGGTGGTAAGGAGCTTCAATTCAGGGAACTTGCAATCTTTGATGGAGGGCAGTTTAGCTCTGTTTTCAATGCTGTAGGACGGGAGCCCATGGTGTAGGGCACAGAGGACCAAGAGCTGGGCCTGACATGGCACCCAGGCATCACATCATGGAAAACCTTCTACGCCATAGCAAGGATTTGAAATTTTATTCTATGCAGAGCCATGAGCTATAACAAGAACTTATTTTTCATAAATTAATCAGCTCATAATATGGAGAATGATTTGGGCAGGGAAAGAGTAGCTGGGAGGAGGTTCCCATTAGAAGATCAACTAAAATGCTCAAGTGAAAAATGATTATGTATTGCCTTCCCTGAAAAGCAGCAGAAGAAATGAAAAGGACAATATTGATGGATTAAAGGGCAGGACCTCTGAGCTTTAATGTGCATTTGATTGCAGGCAGTGAGGTTGAAGCAGGAATCTAGGATGGCTCCCAGCAGAGGTGTCCAACATGCCACCTGTGGCCACATGCAGATTATTTGAGGACCGTTTTGTTTATCCATGATGTCAGATAGCAGGAAAAGTATCCATGGACCTTTTAGTTTGCTCATCAGCTTTTGTTGGTGTTTCTGTGTTTAATATATGGCCCAAGACAACTCTTACTCCTCCAATGTACAACAGAAAAGAAAAAACACTGGCCACCCCTGGCTCCAGCTTTTTGGTTGGGTACCACCTAAAAAGTCATGCCCTCAACCAGGACAGCAAACACTGGGGAAGTCACAAATACATCCAACTTTTTCATCAGATTTTTAAAACCAAGAACAAAGAGGCAATTAACAATACAAGTCCCTGAAATATTCTTTCTCCCAGATATCCTCCAAATGGTTTTCCTCTGACATAGCAATAAAAGAGAGTTTGCAAAATGTTGAATTGAAAGTGATTTTAACTTCATGCAATGATTGCCTTATCACTTATGAAAATATCTGATCAGATAGTAGAAGGCTCTAGGAAGGAAAAGAAAATAATTTTGAAACATCTGTTACTCCAGGTAAAACGTACAGATGTATAAAGATAGTTCTGAGGAAGAAAACAACAAATCAAAGTTATTATAGAAGGTTAATGGATGCCTTTTTGCAAGAATTATAGAGGGTAAACCCCAGGAAGAAAAGAATTAATATCTTGAAAGGGCTAAGACACACACAGCCTCATCTCTGGAGCCAGAATGACAGCAGACACAGAAAAACAATGAAGACTTGTTCTTTTTTTCTTTTTTAAATAGTTGTTTAATAATAGGCAGGAAATGTGGACCACTTGTTTTACATACATTCTGCTTCTAGGTAATGAGTAACTGTACTTAATTTTTGCTTTTAATTAACCACACAACACCCAGTGAGAAACACTGAAATTTCTAGGAAAAAAAAAAAAAAATATATATATATATATATATATATATATATATATCCAAATTGCTTTGCAATCAAGTTGACATTAAGTTGCAAAAGCTTGTGGCATCATTGCTTAGAGGATTACCCTGAATATGTTTAGGTTTTAGACTCATCAAAAAGGAAGAAAAGCCGAAGAGAAGAAAAGGGCTGCGGCAGGTAGATTATTGCCTGAGCTCAGGAGTTCAAGACCAACCTGAGCAAAAGCAAGACCTGGTGTCTACTGAAAAATAGGAAAACTAGCTGGGTGTCACGGCAGGCACCTGTAGTGCCAGCTGCTCAGGAGGCAGAGACAAGAGGATTGCTTGAATTGAAAAGTGTGAGGTTGCTGTGAGCTATATGACACCAGAGCACTCTACCCAGGGCAACACAGTGAGACTGCATCTCAAAAAAAAAAAAAAGAGAAAGAAAGAAAGAAAGGAGGGCATCAGTAGGACAAAGTGTATAAGGGCATTAAACTAAATTGCTAGTGTGGAGGCAAAAGCAAGAAAGTAATGCTAATTAACATTGCATTTGACTTGCAGAGCAGAGCCGATTAATGATTGTGTTAAGCACCTCAGCATGTTGTCAGAGCCCAGTGGAGCACATGCCCACAGCCAGAGCTCTAGCCCCAGGAACGGAACAGCAATAGAAAATTGAATTCTTGTCGAGTGCACTAACAAATACAGGGTGATCTAAAAGTTGCCCTAACGGCACCATACACAGGGAAAATGGGAAATTGGAGCTAAATGTACATTTACAAAATATTCATCACAAAAAATTTTTAAAAATTTACAAAATAGTCTCTGCACCTTGGCTATGTCTTTGTAAAATTTGAGGGACACTCGGTATGATGCTATGAGGTGAAACTGGCTGCCCTGGGTTTGGCAAAAGGAAGGGTCTTATGTTTCTTCAACGTGACTTCCAGTTTGTGAAGTCTCCGCACAAAATAGGACTGGCAAGAGGAGAGGGAGGCGGACAGAGAGGCAGGAGGAGTGTGCACCACACCTGGACGGCTGCCTCTCCGCCACAGTGTGTATCAGTAACGCAAATCAGCACTGCGACTGGGGGGCTGCAGTCCCGCCCACACCATCTGTCCCAAGACCCATATTGCAGCACTAACAATGATCTCACGCTTAAAGGTTTACAGAAACAAGAGTAGCCAAATGAATCTAAGCGGCATAGTAACTAAATTGCAGGGAGCAGGGAGAAATGAAACGTGCTGGGAGAACATCCTCAGGGCACAGAAGGAGGCACTATGGAAGCACGAGCTCTTGTCACCAGCAGCTCTTCCCAGAAAGACAGAGAATAAAGTTATTTTTAAAAATAACTCTTGGTCTGCCCAGCTCTTGGTCCTCTGTGCCCTACACCATGGGCTCCCGTCCTACAGCATCCTTATTTGTGTCCTACTTCCTTACAAAAAAATACTTTATGATAGAGAACAGATGTTTCAATTCAAAGTACATATGCTCATTTAAGTGAACAATATTTAAAAAGGTAACTCTAGGACCCATCAGAGTTAAAACAAAATAACATTGCACATTTTAGACCGTGGAATAAGCTCCAGAATCGGTCATAATTCTGGGAGACTAAAAAAGCTAGATGGGGCTCTCTTTTCGGCCTCTACTGCTTTCTCTCTTTTTCCTGTCTTTAAATGGTGGGGGCACACGGGTGGACGGAGTCCCAGGACAGTCCATAAACCTCGGCTCTTTTCCTCAACATTTGTTCATAGGAAGTTCTCATTTGGTGCCATGGTTTCTAAATAAGTAAATAAATACATAAATATTTATATACATATGCAATTCGCTCATCCAAATGTTTTCATCTCCTGCTCTGACCTCTCACCTGAGTTCTAGATTTATACATCTAACTCTTCCTTGTCCTAAGATCTCAAATTGACCATGTCTAAAACAGAATTTGATTCCCCTGCATCTCCGAACCTTTTCCTCCCAGTCCTCCGCATCTCAGGAAATAGAGCCACTAATTATATGTAGAGTGTCCAATCTTTTTCTTCTAGGGAGCAAATTGGCAGAGTTGGGCCACACATTAAATACACAAACACACAGAAAAGCTGATGAGCAAAAAAAAAAAAAAAAATGGTCTTCAAATAATCAGCATGCAGCCCCCTGGCTGCAGGCTGGACACCCTGGAAGGCCCTGCTCCCTGCCTGTCCCTCTAGCCTGTTCACTCTGCTTCAGCTTCAACATTGCTCCTTTCATCCAATGTGCCTGGCTCATTCCTACCGAAGGCTTTTGTCCTTGCTGTTCCTGCTTCCCAGAATCCCCTTCTCCATGGCAGACTTACCCTTTACTCAGGTCTCTTCAGATGCCACTTCTCAGTGAGGACTTTTCTAACTCCATGTAAAATGCTCTCACCAAGTCATTCTCTGATGCTACACCCTGCTTTTGTTTGTATCACAGTGGTTACCTCTCCTGGGTAATTTATTACATGTTCATTGTTTTCAAAGTAATCATCTATTTATTAAAATATAAGCTACACAAGTCAGAGACTTTAACACTCTTATTCAAGGCTCTATTCTTCCTGTCCAAAACAGTGTTTGTATGTAAGAGATGCTCAGAAAAGATTTAAGGACAAAAGGTTAAATGAGTGACCAATGCAAGCCATCATCCTCCATGACCTATAGAAATTCTATCTCCTGTTTGTTAAGAACTATTTTACTTGTACTAAGAAAAGCTGTGGAAGTCCACTAACCACCTGCCGTTGAACCAATAGCCCTATACTAATTCAACATTAAACTTCAACATTTCTCATTTTGAAAAGCAAGGTCATTGCCTTGGTCAACTGAGCTCTTAGGGATAAAAGAAGACATAAGTGGGTGGCGCCTGTGGCTCAAAGGATTAGGGTGCTGGCCCCATATATTGGAGATGGTGGGTTCAAACCCAGCTCTGGCCACAAAAACTGCAAAAATAAAAATAAAAAAGAAGGCATAAATAACTGGAATGAAAGGTGGTTTCCCTTCATTCCCTTATGTAAACTTTGACCACAGCTATTGTCCTAAGTCAAGGCTGCCCCACCCCCAACACATTTTATTTTTCTTAAAGTCTCTAGGGAAAAAATTTGAAAGGAAGAAAACAGTCAAAGTTCTAAGGGTATCTATCTCCCCAGCAATAAAAAGTAACCCTTAACAGGCACAGCCAAGACTGTCTATACACAAGACAGAAAAGTCCAGAAAAGCAACATTGTTAAACTTTAGGAAAAGCAAGTTTTAAAAACAAATGTTTTAAAATTAGTATTTTTTGCAATGGTATTAACCAAGAAAACTATCAAGTTAATCAGTAGTTAAGTATCCCAAGGCTGACTAGAGATGGTTTAAAAGAAAAAAAGTGAGAAGTATTTTGCTAACTCAGAGAGAAATGACCCAGAGACTAATGAGCTCCACAAGCCACTCACTGCCTGACCCACAGCAAGTAGCTGGTCCTCAACTCTAAAAAGAGAGCCCCATCAATTAGCTTCCTGTGGCGGCTGTGAAGGGTGACTAATAAATCTGATTGCAAACCACTCAGAAAACATTAAGTGCTACAGAGAGGCTTGATAGCTGCCAGGTTGCCAGCAGTCACCAACCAGGCATTGTGAATACATTTGGCTAATCCTTTTAAGTTTTATTATATTTTTTCATTGACAAATGATAATTGTATCTACTTATGAGGTACAATGAGAGCATCACATTGGCTAATCTTTTTAAGTCTCTCCCCACCTCTTCTGCTGTCAATCGGTCCTGGTGCCAAGAATGAGGATTTTTCTTAGTTTCTCTAAGTCTCATCCTGATCCATGGAAAACATGCTGAAGATGTGAGTTAGCCTTTGTTTTCCACCACTCTTCACAGAGCACCTTGCAGATCCCCTGATGAATCGATGCCATCTCCATAGACAACCCAAAGCCTTTCCCTTGCTGATGCCCATACCCACTGATTAAAAACCACAGATGTGGCAAAGATCAATGAGGGGAGAACAGTAATAGGCAGGACCTGAAGAATTCAGAGCTCACTTCCTACCAGCCATCTGCTAGTTTTTATTCTTTCATGAAATGTCCTCACTTGAGGAAAACAGGAGATTAATTTCTGACTTCTTCCTTACCTAGCAATGGTCTTCCTCATCCATTGATAAGCACAGATTTAGTCATACCCATCCGATTATATATTCTGTCTGCTGCTTTTCTTACATTACACTGGCAGGCACAGATATTTACTATCAGACCCTTTACCAAAATAGTATAAATTAAAACTAATGATGAAGTCATTGCTGATAGACTGGGCAGTTTCTGAGAAGAAGGCAAGGGGCTTAAGGAGAAGCTATAATTTAACCAGAAAATAAGTGATAAGCAGACAAATGTTCTTTCCTGAGTAACCTTTCATTTGGAAGTTAGAAATTTCTTTAACATGGCTAAAAGAATAAGATATTTCCATGCTGGATAAATCATTATGAGAGCAATGAAATTTCACGGTGGATATAAAAACAGATGGACTAGAAACTACGCTGGATTTAGTGGCTAATTCTCAAGGCAGACCCCCAACAATAGCACACAAGAGATTGGTTTTGGAGGTGGTGGTGGAGGCAGTGCTGATGCTGCTGTTTTTACAGCTATGTTGTTTAAAAAACAAAACAAAACACATCTGCCATGTGACAGGCTTGAGCAAAAAGGGAAGAATACCAGACTAACAGAAAAATCTGGACCTTGCCTCTGCCATTAGGGGCATTCTCTCACCTGCAAAACAGAGACATGAAGTCTGGGGGCCAGAAGGGAAGCATTATCAAGGTGGACCTAATGCTGGGTCATTGTTTCAGACAGAAACAAACCTTCCAGGTGGAATGGGTGACTCAGCTCCAGGCTGCATTGTGGACTGTCTATAACCTGGAGCAGCCCCACAAGAAAGGGTCACAGATTCTTGTAACATCCAGTGTGCTGTGGCCCAAGCTTGTTTCTTACAGAAAGAAAGGGCCGTTTCAGGCTGCAGCCACATCGTTTAAAATAGCGGTTCTCAACCTCTGGGTTGCAACCCCTTTGGGGGTCTCCTGCATATCATATGTTTACATTATGATTCATAACACTAGCAAAGTTACAGTTATGAAGTAGCAACAAAAATAATTTTGTGGTTGGGAGTCACCACAACATAAGAAACTATATCAAAGGGTCACAGCATTAGGAAGGTTGAGAACCACTGATTTAAAAGAAGAGCATAGACAAAGGAATTGGACACTATGCTTTACATGATCTATAAACTAAACACTTAGGATACTGAACACACACCTAAAACCCAGCTGACTGATGCCTTAAAAAAATCACACACACACACAAAAGGGTGGCGCCTGTGGCTCAAAGGAGTAAGGCGCTGGCCCCATATACCGGACATGGCAGGTTCAAACCCAGCCCCGGCAAAAAAAAAAAAAAGAAAAGAAAAAAATATCACACAAAATGATATATCTAAAATAAAAAAACACAATAAGGCAGTACAGTATGAAAAACCAATGTGATAACATTTAATTTCTTTATTAGTTTGAAGACTATTAAGTCCTATTGATATGTAAATTATCATGGCATCTTCTATAACCATGAGAAACCACCCAGAAATACTTCTCTCTAGACCTGAAAAATGTCTTATCACATTCTCATGCCTAATTCTGATGAGTTTTATTAAGATCCTAAACAGGCTACAAACTCAAGTGAAAAATACATGAAGGGAAGAGGTCATGAAATGCTCTTGTGCCCACCTTCACCTCCTCTGCAAGTGCTAAGAGCTCAGTATAACTAGTTTCTCTAAGAGAATCCTCTCCGAGAAAACCAGTATGAGGTTTTTGAGGGCCACAGGAGCCACCTTCATCACAAGTGACTAAATGGTCAGGGTATCCAGTCCTAAGATAACCTCTCCAACATCCTTTTTAATTGGCAAAGACCATTTATGCAACTTACTGACACGTATTAAAATACAACTGGTGTAGAAACAGAAGTGGAAAGTGAATGGGGCTGGTCCTAAACAGAAATTTCAAAACACAAAGTTGCTAACACCCCTTTTGGCTAAAACTTTTCATCAGAAAGATGCCATCCAAATTCTAACTGTAGCTTCTGTTAACTTTTGGCACTCTATACTTGCTAGGCACCCAAATGGATAAAGACCAATTATTCCCACGTAATTTAATTGCGCTCACATTTATTGTGTCATAATTTATTTCTGAGTGTGTGTTTTATGTTTTCCTCTTATGGGAGTTCTGTAGTTATGGATATTAAATTTCATAGCATATGAAAATGTTTAAAATTAAAAAATTCTCTCTCTTTGACATTAAGATACACCTGCCTTGAGTGTCAAAAACAGCTGATATATCTTGGCTATTAAAAAGCCTCCTTCCTTGGAGCCAGCTTTTATAGAAGTTCAGAAATGTTCCCATCTGGTTCTGAGTTTATCTGTTATTTGTTATCTGTCAAACATTAGAACTCCTGCCTTGAATGTTGTTCTGTAGCAAATGAGAGGCATTTTAGGTCATGAAAAGACAGTGTTCAATACTTGTTATACTACATTTGAGTCAGATTTGGATTTCTTTTATAATCTGTATGGTTTTTCTATACAACCTTTTTCTAATGTAATTGCTAGGACCAATAGCTAGTAGAATAAAACAAAAAAAAGAAAAAAGAAAAAAGGTAATCCAGGGTTTTACCCAAGGAGGTCAACTGCATCCTTCTTGTGTTTTCTCTCTTTTTTAAAAAAATAGTAATTCAAAAGTTGCTTCTATACCACTAATCTCCATTGTAGAAGTTACACAAACCTAACAGAGGATAAAAATTTTGAAAGAGGCTTCTTTATTTGTCTTGATGAAGTGCTCCTGGAATCACAAACACCTGAAGTGAGCTGATTTTTGTGAAGTATTGCAAAGTTTGAGGACAAAGAGTTCTCCCAAAGGCAAGAATTAGGCTAGGTAGACACATAGGGATCGAGGAAAATAGAGTGCTTTCAAAAGGGAGGAACCATTCTGAATAGATGGCCTCTAGAGTAACAGTAATTATTCCTTACACTTCCATTTCTTAGGCGTAACACAGCACCCTGGGTAAGGAGCTACTTTTTTATGGGTTTGGAGGCAGGAGCAGAATAGAACCCAAGTAAGGATGGGGAGGATTTTCTCAGCCCAGAGAATATTGCAACACGCAGAACCCCTGATCATAAGACAGCAGGGAAGGACCTGGACATCTCTGTAGCAGCCAGTCAACAGCCAAGGTCAGACAGGGAGAGGGAAGCTTGGAAACCTGCATGACTAGATGTAAGACAGGAGGTGGAAACCTGTAAACTTGATGATAATAAACAGCTCCCAAAGGTAAGCTAACAGCGGAAAACACTGTTACCATCTCTGTGACCCTCATTGGGGCAAGTGTGGCCTCAGGATAAACAGTCTACTCTTCAGAAATGCCCCATGTACAAATGTGGTTGGGCTGTTTTTCAACATGCTCTATTGCTTACGGATGTTAATATTCTTATTAGAATTTCTAGCTTAATCTCTAAAATAAATCTAAATCTGCTTCTAGGAATTATTTGCCACACCACCGGAAGCCCTTAAGTAGTAAAACAATTAAGCCAAAGCCTGCCACTTCTTTAGTAGGCTTTCTTTTTTCCTACTCCTCCCTAAAACATGCTATAAATCAGCGGTTCTCAACCAGTGGGTCGTGACCCACAGGAGCTGTATCAAAGGGCCACAGCATTAGGAAGGTGAGAACCACTGCTTTAACTGGTGTCATATGTTAACAGGCTACCAGGTGAAACACTCGATGGCACTCAACCTAAAAGATCATGTACAATGGCTCCTTGTAAACTGTAACAGCAACATTGATCACTGTCCCACTATGTCCTTCCTACAATCCTTCCATTCTCTACATCAACAAAAATCTACAGAAAGGCCTCAGCCACTTCTTGATGGCTGTTAATCTACAGAATGAATCCGATAAATCAGATAGCCTTTGAAGAAACATTTTCTTCCTCTCTACATTGTTCTTCATGTGTATCACAAGTACAGCTGACTTTGATTTATATGCAAGTTCCCCTTTGTTATTTTCCTTAGTCTAGCTGCGCTGCAAAGAAAAAACACTAATGTGTCACGGCTTATTTCTTTGTCATAGTAATTTTGGCTTGTTTCAGAACTGAACTTCAGAGAAGTATGCTACATTTTTAAACTATATATATATATATACACACACACACACACACACACACACACATATATATATATATTGGGGGAGGTATAGATTAGAGGTAGATAAAAGATAATTTCTGAACATTTCCTATTTTGGCATTCTCTTTCATCAAAATTTTTAAAACTCCCTCTGTGAAATGCTGTGCTTCCTTTTATTGTAATGCAATCCTTTGAAACAGTTCTGAAATACAATGCTTTTAAAATGTCCACTTTAGTTTTTATACTGAAGAGAGAAAACCCTACTCTCAAGTGATCTTTATCACGTGTACCAACTTTTAAAAGGCATTTTCCTCTCAAATAATATTAATAATGCCTAATAAATAACACTGCATTTTCAAAAAATAGTAAGATTGCTCATATTTTCGGAGTCTCCTTGAAATGTTGCATTCCCGAGGTGGACTGAAAACCTAGCTCAGAGGTCCTTGTAGGAGACCAAATCGGCCATGGCAATGCAAAGGACTCTGCCTTCACTGGGCAGTGCCCGCCTTGGAGGCTGGGCTGACTCTCCCTCAGCACTTCCTGTGCGCTCCTCCTCACCACTGGGCAGAGCCAACTCAATCTTCACCACCTCCTCTATCTGTTCCTGAATAAAGAGCCCTTCATTCTGAGATATTGTGATTTTGCATGTGTGTAAGATATGGACACAGCTTTCATTTAAATCTGAACTCAGAATGTTTAGCGGAAGAAGCAGTCGTACTTACAATGAAAGATGTGAGCTTATGGCCAGGGAGAAATCCACAAGCATTTATTACATTTGTTTTATTGTTAAATATGTATATTGTTAGCTAACACTAATACCTTGATGGTCATGATTTTATAGAATAAAGACAGGCAGTAAAGGGGTTGCATGTTTTCTCTTGAAACACACATAAAGCCAAAACTGGTCACAGTACATTCTATGGACAAGGTCTGACAATTAAGTTTGCAAGCTCATTCTAGAAAAAGTGTGATCTACCTCACTGCTGACTACCACTAGGATCACCTTTGAAATACTCCCTCTGTGAAGCTTTGCACTGATGCCAGCACCGAGTCCACCCTGCAAAGCAACTCTGGAACTCTTTTTCTGGAATGACCATCAGGGATATTGTTGTCCAAGTTCACAAACTTGCTACCAAGCGCTTATGTTGGCACTGCTAAACAAACTCAATGAGGTTTCACCACCTTGGTATCCCAGTTCTCACAGTTGTGTTCATGTCACCATGTGTCAGTATCCTGCTGAGTGGCATTTATTATCGTTGTTGCACATTTTTGTGCGCAGTACCACAACAGCTCTGAGGGTCATTCCAGAAAAGAGTTCCAAATTGCTTTGAAGGGTGGACTAGGCACTAGCTTCAGTGCATAGCTTCCAAAGGGGAGTATTTCAAAGTAGTACATGTGGTACTTTTTCTGGGATAAGTCCACAAACTTAATTGCTAGACCTTATATATTTGATTTGATGAGAACCTCAAGAATACATAGTTGTGGCATGCCATTTAAATAGATTTAATGGCTATCTGATGAAATTTTATTAACTCTAGAGTCCAGTGAGATAGAACAACACACAATGACATAAGTTGGCACTTGTAAATAAAAGACCCAATGTGTTGGCAAGTTTTGTAGTTTTAATGAATTGAGTATTGAAATAAAAAGCACCCACCTATTCTGTGTATACATTATACACAAACAAATTCTAAATAAAGACTCATATGTTTGCAGAGCTGAGTAGAACCTTCCATATTACCTATCACAACCTTTTTTTTCTTTTCTTTAGGAAAGGTATATAAGGCTTAAAGAGGTTAAGCGTGTCCTCCTGGTCTAACAAGTAATTAAGGACAGATCCAGGCCAAGAACTAGTTTTATAACTAGTTCTATGTAATTCACAGTGCCTCTTTTAATCACTTGACACCTAACAGAGTCCAAAGTCACTGGTGATTCTGTCTCAGCTTTCTAAACATAACTCATTATATTTTGCTTATTTTTCATACAAGGACAGCTTTTTAAATATAATTTAAACCTCAAGTCAGAAATTTACTGACTTCAAGTGTCTTTTGGTCAGAGAATATAAATATTTGCTTATATTACATTTACCGTCTATATTATGCTTTCATTTAGGCAATATACTTATCATCTATATCACATTTGTGCTTGTCTATTTTACACGTAAAAGACATAGCAATTACTTGTTATTAAGAGACACCAACTTTAATTTTTAACATGTTAATTATTAAGCAAGTTCACTTTGCTCAGGCTACGGCAGAGAAAGAAATGAGAAGTACAAGACTTTTAGATGAAAAGTGCCTAAACCTCATTGTAGAAAAGGTCAGAGGAGAAAGAGGAGGATGACTCTTCCCTTCCATCAGTCAGAGAGTCAGTGACCTCCAGCAGGAAGTGGAGATCAAAGAGAGAGTGTTCTAGCGGGAACCACAGCATCTTTACAGGCTTGAAGGAATTTAATGCTTTCTTGATACCTGGATTTCAAAGGTATTTACATTGAACTTAATTAATTCCCAAATCAATCACTACACAGTGTTTTCCATTTTCTATAGGTCTGTTTTAGTTTATTTTTGGCTTTACAAAAAAAAAAGCCAAAAGAAAAGTAGAAAGTCATTTCTACAGGTACAGGCAACAATAACTTCTCACATCGTTCCCTCTCACAATTTTTCCAAATATTCATCAGTATTGCTTCTCATTCAAGAATCCATCATTCCAGTTGGTATTACTACCCAACAAAACCCAAAGCTGATAGAATCCCATAATTTTTTTTTTTGCAAAAAAATTCTGCCAAGGACAGGTTACAAAAATGACACTTTTTATGATATTCCAAATCAAAAGTACCCTAGTGAGAGAATTATGAACATGCCCATGTAGCTATAAAAGGCAGAGCTAAATATAAATAAATCGCTGATGAGAGAGCCCCTAATAGGTTAGTCCCTTTTAGATTCAAATGGGTTTAGTAAGTGGCATGGCCATATTTTTCTATTGCTATTTCTATTTCACTCATATTCTCTGATTAGAATGAATATTTCTTACCATGGGTCAAAGATTCTCAAACAAGAGCCCTCCAGCCTGAGGGGGATCTCAGGTTAGGAATAAGCTCCCTTTGAGAACCTCCGTGTGGCCTTGGACATTTCTCCTATGAATTTTACTCTCTTTTATATTTTCTCTGGTGAACTTTAGTTTTTCTCATAATTCATTTATATAGATCTCCATTTATATAGGTTTTCTAGCATAACTTTTTCCAGATAGATTTATTCTCCTTATCTATTTATCTCTTCTATTGCAATACACCCATACCACCTGGGTAGCTCCCACCTGCCTCCAGAAGCTCTATTGAACTACAGACGAAAGCCTTTTTCTTTAATTATATAAATCACTCCAATTTAGAGAAAACAGTCATCTATTAGCACTACCCCTCTGGAGGAGTCCTTTTGTCCCTAAATATGACACTAGCAACAACCAATCATCAATGGACATCACGAATTTTTTATATCAGTAACATCCAGATTCGACACATGTGGGACATAATTGAGGTTGTCTTTCATGAGAAAAAAAAATAATTTTGCACAAATTTCTCCTCGGGAGTATCAGAATGGTTATTTCCATTCAAATGACAATTGAAGAACACATCTACTTGTTTTAAGTATCCTGGAAAGCGTTACTCTGTAGCAGGTTTTTGTGCAACCATTACTCCTTTTTTTTTTATTCAGAGCAATCCCAAATCTGAAAAGACCCCTGTCTCTATGACCCTATCAGACAAAAACAACAAACGAAAAGATTCCCCAAAGCAAAATAGAACTGGCAGAGCATAAAGTCAGAAAATGTGAAAAGGAAAGTAAAGCGATAAATAAATATCTCCACAGCCAAGATAAATGCTGGCAATGCCCGTGTCAGAGACACTCCCAGCCCTCCCCACGCTGGGCATCTCTGTAGAAGCCCCCAGCGGAGGTGAGGGAGGCTTCAGAGTGGGACACCAGACCTGGCGGTGTTGCCATGGAACTGAGACGCTCCGGTTCTTTAGCTCCTTTGTGCCCTTCTCAACACTTCTGGCAACTGTGACAGGTTCTCTTTCTTTGTTCAGAGACTGCTCTGCTAATAGGCCTGCCTCTTTCCCATGAAAGACCGCGTTGTGAGGTGGCACTGTAACCAAATTACACGAGAGGGAGACTTTTCATTTTCATTCCTAAAATTAGACTCTCCGGTGTGTACTAGCATAGCAGAAATAGAAACGTTGGCTGGAAGGGGCCTGCTCAGTGGTGATCGAGTTACCACCACTTTCAAACAGGTTTGCTGAACCACAGGCCATGGACAGGCAGTTTCAGGTGCCTTTCCCGATTCTAGAAACTGCTTGAAAATGTTGGTCTCATGAGGCGGATAGTGGTTGGGCACAGTGGCTCCTACCTGTAACCTCAGCACCTTGGAAGGCCAAGGTGGGAGATGTCTTGAGGCAGGGAGTTTCAGACCAGTCTGGGCAACACAGTGAGACCCTTTCTCTACAAAAAATTAAAAAATTACATGTGTATAGTAGTGTGTGCCTATAGGACCAGATACTTGGGAGGGTGAGGAGGGAGGATCTTGAGCCCAGGAGCTCAATGTTGCAGTGAGCTATGATCGTGCCACTGCACTCCAGCATGGATGATAGAGTGAGACCCTATCTCTAAAAAAAAAGAATTAAAACAAATCTGGAAGACCGCTGGGGCATAAAGATATAGCGCTTTACAAGTTTCCAAGTAGCATTGTTCCAAAGCATTGGAACAAAGGGAAAAGATTTCTGAACAGGACATGTGACAGATGTGCTCAGTTAACTCTGGAGCTGCAGCAAACTGCTTCAAGTCCCCGGTCCTCTTCCGAGTTATGTGTGAATAGGAACTGGTGTCTTAAAAGGTATCACTATCTATACTAAAATCATCAGGGAAGTATCTATATTATCCGTGTACAGGTCTTTTCTAGTTGAATAAGACTTTTTCCTTGAAGATGTGGTACCTAAACATACATACTGGCTGCAGCTGGATTAAAGTGTACTGTGACCTTCAAAAGAAGGACAAGCAAATGAGCAGAAAGATCCGATTTGAACTGGGGCCAAAAAATCACAATTTCAATTTTAAAACCACTAGTGTAACTATTTGTTCCCCTACCCATCCATCTATGGTTCACTCTCAACAGAAAGGCCCTCTCCCACCACATCCTGTTAAGTTTTCCACACAAGTGTGGGTATTTTTGTGTAGATAAAAAACTTTAATTCTCATATATTTCAGAAACTTGTCAGGGAGAAGATCCTATATGTATGTATTATGTGATGTACCGTTTCCTAAAAACGGGACTAGATTAACAAATTTGAAATCTTAGCTGGCAAAGCAGAACCAATGTCCCAATGTTAACTTATAAGACAATTGTGGCAAAAAATTAATTGGACAATAAGATAAAAACATATTTAGTATCTTTATTACACTGAATGGCATTATACCTCAGTGATCCTTGTAGGTATGAGATGATTAAAGGAAGCACTGTGCATACACCAGAAAGAACTCTGGGCTCGGTGCCTGTGGCTCAAGCAGCTAAGGCACCAGCCACATACACCTAAGGTGGCGGGTTCGAATCCCCAGCCCGGGCCCGCCAAACAACAATGATGGCTGCAACCAAAAAATGGCCAGGCGTTGTGGTGGGCGCCTGTGGTCCCAGC
>CAUYTI010148328.1:0-13707 GCA_963575145.1 Galago senegalensis
TCAAGCGAGTCTCTTGCCTCTACCTCCCAAGTAGCTGGGACCACAGGCGCCCGCCACAACACCCGGCTATTTTTTGGTTGCAGCCGTCATTGTTGTTTGGGGGGTCCGGGCTGGGGATTCGAACCCGCCACCTTAGGTGTATGTGGCTGGCGCCTTAGCCGGTTGAGCTATAGGCGCCGAGCCTGTACTTTATAATAGTTACTATATATGCTTATGTCTGTATTATCTTTAACATATTTCTAATTCTCTCTTATTTGCATAATCCATTCGTTATCCCCTTGAGAAGACTATATTAAACAGTGTGTTTTAGATCCCTGCTCCAGTGCTTAAAACTGCTAAATTTACAATACTCAATAAATATTGATTTATCTCAGAAAAAAAACTTAAGGCAATTTGTAAATATACTTGTAGAACTATAAGATTAAAAAAAAATTAGTGAAGAGCAAGTTAAGAAAGAAAACCTAAGTAAGAAAATTAAATAAAGATTGTACCTAAATGTCTTTTTCTATTGAAAAGTAAATTTATTTCAGGTTAATGTGAGGGTACAACCAACCGGTTCAAAATATTTGATTTTGTTAGGTAGTGTCTTTCTTGTGGTTATGTTCTATATACAAAAGGTGTGCCAAACCCCCCAAATGTCTTATATATAGCATATAAGGTGCAGATACAAGTTTGTAGGCATGGATGCATGGTATAAGTTTACTTTTATGCTTCAAAGTAGTTTCACAGAGAAAAGATTGGAATCTTGATCAGTTATGAGTCAACATTCGTAAAATAACAACTAATTTTCCCTGAACATAGACCTTCTACTGAACCCCAAGGGAAATTTTTTTCACAAAGACAAGACCCTCTTACAGAGTGAACATCAACCATAGTACAAATATCATGGTGCCATCCTTAAGGATGCTTATTCAGTGTAGGTGGAGAGGTAACACTCTAACATTTGAGGGACCAAGCAATGTGCTGACATGTTTCAGCCCCAGGTGATGTTTAGAATAGCTTGTAACAGTGTCCAACTTTTTTGCTTCTTTCTTTCTTCAGTTGGAAGAATTGTCTTGGACCACACAGTAAAGACAAGAACACTGACAAAACCCAATAGCAAAACAAACAAACAAACAAACAAACAAACAAAACTTCATAAAATCAGCATGCAGCCCACAAGCCCTACGTTAGATACCCCTGGTTTACAGTCATGATTGATTATTAACTTCTTTCAGCAAAAGTTTCAGGTTACATTTCCTGAAGCGTTGATGTAATTGTCAAGTAGACTCAAAGACAAAGAAGAGTATCATTGATAATAATGTCAGTATTATCTTCATGATTAGAATTTTTTTAAATTAGGATTTTGTTGGGCAGAACTCTAAGATGGCCTTGTGATTCCCAGCCCAAATCATCCATGCCCTTGGGTAATCTCCTCCACCTGGATGTTGGCAAGGCCCCCATTCCTTGTATCATTCCTGTGATCAGATAATGTTAAAGTTAAAGGATTTGCCAATGCAATTATTTTTGTAGGCAAATGTTTTTTAAAAATTCATTTATTTACTTTTCATTTCAGAATATTATAGGGGTACACATGCACTTTGTTTACCTAACTTGCTTTTGTATATTTTAGCCAAAGTTGTAAGTGCACTCTTTACTCAGAATGTGTGCATTGTGCCCATTTGCTGTGAATTAACCCACCTCCTCTGCCCCCTCCCACCTACTTGATTCCTGTTATACTTCCATAAGTGGGTGTCAGTATTGATTGAATAGTTCCAGTTTAGCCTGGCATACAGGTAGTATTTATTTTTCTATTAAAAGTAAGATTATCCTGGGTGGTTCTCATGTAATCAGGAAACCTCTGTTTGAAAGACTTAAAGTAGCTGCAGTAGATGCTCTCCGTGGCTTTGAAGAAGCAATTTTCAGTGCTGTGTAGAGAGCCATGTATCTTGGACATGAACACGGGCTATAGGAGATGAGAGCAACTGCTGGTCAACAGCCAACAAAAACAGTAAGAAACTGGACCTGAGGTTTTCATATCCACAAGCAGATGGATCCTGTCATCAACCTGAAGGAGTTTAGAAATGGATCTTCCCTAGTTGAGATTCTCAGCAAGAATGCAGCCCATCCATTGATTTCAGTCTCGTAACACCTGAGCAGAGAACTCAGCTGAACTGTGGCCAGAATTTCAGCTTACAGAATTCTGAGATAATAAATGGGTGTTGTTTTGTGGTAGTTTGTTACACAACAATAGAAAATGAATACAAATATTTGAATCAATATGATCCCTAAAGAGTAATTTTTGTTTAGTCCTTTATAAAGGAAGAGAAAGCTTGTTTCCAAATTTATTTAGATACATTACTAGTCAAAACCTGATGTAGGATATAAACAGTAAGCTAATAGGAGAGTTAATGATTATTAAGCAGATATGCTTTGAAATTTTAAAATGGCTTTTTCTTGCAATAAATGGATATAAGATTTAAAGATACATGGCAATGATAACATATCTTGGATGCCGCCAGTCTTTGAAAATCGAACAAAACAGCAATGGATTCTTCTAAGGTATCTCTTTAGCCACTGGGGTTTTTAGCAATTGCTCTCTTTAACAACTGGGGAAGAGCGAAACATTGACTGAAAAAAAGGAATGAGGAGTTATTAGAGGTCAATCAAACATTTGAAGAAAACTTTGAGCTAATTTAGGGTATAAGTAAAGCAAAATAGATAATATCCAAAAACATTTACCCACAGGCAATGAGTATATATGGTAATAACAACACGAACATTTTGAAGGAGTCTTGAGGGGAGACTAGCCAGGAAGAATGAATATAATTAAGGAGCAGTTCTCTGAAACATCCCAGGGTGTTTTAAAAGGTGGTGCTGTAGTGGGGAGGTTGTATAGCAGTACTGCTTGCTCATTGCAAAAACCAGACTGACTCAACCAATTGGTTAGCAAATGTTGATCAGAATGAGACTTTTATTCATCATGGTTAATTAGTACCTAATTAAGTCCGTTGAGAGCACCTATTGACCCTAGAACTCCCTACAGCCTTTGTGTCGCCTCTTGCCCACTCCCAGGGAGTAGACGGCTTTGCCTTGTGGAAGAGGTCAAGTGTTAATGGGCTATATACATCGATGAGTAATGTTTCATATACTAAGAAGGCTGCTCAGAGCACATACAAACACAAAACAAACGCTTTGGTCTCAGGGAGTCTTAAAGGATGATTATGAGCAGTTACTCCCACTAACAATAAAAACCCTCTAAACGGAGGGGGCTGCCACAGCCCGGTTAAGCTAGCCAGCCTGCTTACAGCTTTGGGGTTGACTCCACCGTGACAGCTAATATAAACATTCTAATGCAGTTATGGAAAGAAGGAGAATTCAGAAGAGAGGCTTGCCATGCAGGTGATCAAGCCTAAAAGGGAGGAATAAAGAAAACAATAGTTGGGGGAAAGGAATATTTTCAACAAAACAAGAGAAAATTGGAATGTTACGACCATTTGGTATTTTCTGCCAAAAAGAAATCAAACCTATATTATCTTTTTGACACTAATTGGTTAAGAATTCTGTCATGCAAGAAATGGCAGCTTAACTGCCAGTTTTCAAAAAAGCCAACAATTACATGTTAATATTTTTAATCTATTATTATTATTAAATCATAGCTGTGTACATTAATGCAATTATTTTAACCTAGATAGATTGAATCTGTTAGAGCTAATACCTTTCAACACGTTAAAGATTTTTATGCCAAATTCTCATTTATCTTCTCAAATATCTTAAGCGGTAAATAGGGCTAAAGTAATGGCTTTTATTTCGAGGAGAGGAAACTGATGACTGCAGTGGTTAAGGACCTCAGCTGAGGTGATACAGCCGTGTTCGCCCCCCAAATAATGCTCTGTCACAGGACTATATTTTCCTGTTTAAAGGAGAATAAAACACTATTCCAGTCAAGGGCAAACCACATCCAGGAATATTATTAATTTCATTTCTAACTTTAATGGTTTTATTGTGGTGTTGGAGATAAAGCAATTGAGGAAAGGGAGGGAAAAAAAATTACAGGCCTGTGAATGCTATTCTGTAATTAGCAGTCCACTTTTTTCCAACCACAGTTAACTCTTTAGCGTGCTGTGTTCTGGTGGATCAAATAGCCTCTTTGATATGGAGTACTTATTTGACAAAAAGAATAATGACAGAGTGAAATACCCTAAAACGAAACCAGCATACTTGATTTAGGCTGCTTATGGCTTTGCTATTTCTATTTGACTGTGAAGAATTATTGTGAATGAGCTTGAAGATTTATGACGTGGAGTTTGTCATCACCTTTGGCACTCCTCTGTATAATTCGCATTCATAATTTCATAAATAGGATGTTACGTGTCATGCTATATCCCACTGAATTATTTTTGATGATATAAAATCACCAAAATATCTTAGGACTCTGGTTGTAAATGCATTTGCATAGTGCTGCAGATGGGTTGAGGCGTTGGATCATAATGCAAATGCCAAATAAACCAGCTTTTTCTCTTTCAGGGAGAAACAGAAACAGCATTTTAAATGTTAGTGTAAATCAAATTTGCACTTTTCAGTGGGTAGTTTACAAAACTTTACCATGTGCATTCTTTCTAGGTCACCAATGACGTGTGTGTGAGTGTGTGTGTGAATGTGTGTGTAACTGCAAATCCCAGAGGCCTTTTCTTTGTTCTCTCTCACTTTGATGATTCTGTAGCATTTCAAATTGGCGGCACCTCCCTTCCTGGCCTGCCTTCCCTCATTGGCTTCTCTGAAATGATGTCCTACTTGGCTTTCTGCTTCCATGATTAATTCTTGTTTCCTTCCCTGGCTCTTTTTCTTTAACCACTGATACTTCCAAGTTCCAGTTTGGGGCCATAAGTCCTGTTTTCTACATCTTCCTTTTTTAACTGTGTTAATTTTCAAATCTGCATTTGCAGATAATTCTCATCTATGCTTTGGCCACCTGTACACTGTCTGGTATTTTAACATGGACTCCCCGCCATCCCTGTAAACTCAGCATGTCCAAAGGTGAACTCATGATTTTTTCCACCTCCTATCTCTCTGTCATTTCTTCTGCTTACCTGGGACTGAAGGTCAGAAGTGATTCTTAATTCAGATCTTTCTTTGACCTGTATAATAGTTGATAGTCAAAGCAGATCAGCATTTATTGGAATTTTTAATTCAATTTTATTTCCAGCTATAGTAAAATTATTTAAAGGAACTCCCTCTTGCAAAATAGTCATGAACCTGATCTTGAGCTACCAGTTTGGAAAGTTCTCTCTTCTGCTCTGAAACCTGGGTTGCATCTATTTCCTGCCAAAGTAAGCTTAGGCTCCACAGCCTGAGTTTAAGGCTTCCCTTAACCTCTCCTATCCCACCCATCCTGTCTGTTTCCCTCTCTTCTTTTCTGTGCTCCTTTACCTTCCATTAAGAAGGACTTTTTGTTAATAGCAACCACCCCACACTCACTCTGAACACTCTCTCATTGCTTTGGTGGTAGACTTACTCAATGACTTTCTTCATTCTCTTCACCTTGAATCCCTCCCCCCCATCTTCCAAGTTCAATTCTAGTCTCACTTTCCTATGACAGTAATCTTCGCAATTTTTATTCTCTGCATTAATTAGCCACTTAATCAGATGTAGAGGATATATCCTACAAAATACCACTGAGTCATGTTGTTTCATGAATTGTAGACTTGAAGTCTCCTAAGGCAGGAGACATGTTTAATAAATAGTGTTAAACCTTGGCTCATAGGTTAATCTTCAGAAAATAAGTAGTCTCAATAATTAATCGTTGATTGAAAACTTTGGTCTCTCAGTTTGTGAGTCGTTCACATTATTTCAATATCTCATCTGGTGATTTGGGAACACAGAATGGTTCCTCAAAGCTTTAAGGATAAAGGCAATTACATTTTCTTCTTTGGTTAAGAACAGTTTTCCAGTTCACCTTTGGGAAAAGAGGGTAAACAAACACTTGCTTTTTTTAATGAAGTAAAATCATTTCACAAGTCTGGCCCAGGTTTATCCTAGTTTATTAACAGGAAACACCTGAAACTAATTGCCTTCTGGCCTACAGAATTCTGCTTTTAAAAATTTTAGTCCTTTCCATTTAAATACGGATATGTGTACAGCTTTGATAAATACTGTAATCACTTATGTTTAGAAAATATAGCATTCTTTGTTTCTATGACAGGCTCACATTCTTTCATTAAAGGTGATTTTAATTTGAAACTTCAAGATGTTATGAATTAAATTCTACAGCACTTAGAGGAGAAGGGAACTATTTCAAGTGCTGCTCTGGGTGTTCTATAAGCTCTGGAAAAACTGCCAAAGGTCATCTGAACACGTATTCATTAAACTGAAGTGTCTTCTCCAGGAGTAGATTTTTACTTTGTGGCTAGAGCTGAGTAATTTATGTTCTTTCATTTTTTTTAAAGTTATTTCATTTAATCTTTTAGGTTTTAGCTGCCCATTATTACAGGGTTTGGAGGTGGGGTATTTGGAGGAGCTGGGGGAGGCAAAGAGAAAAAAGTAAGCCAGGTAGATGGAAGCAACTCCCTAGGTCTCTCATGCAGGAGAGAAGCGCTCATTACAGGCCTAGTGCTTGAACATGAGTAAGACGCACGATCTGCAGGCTGCTACCTACATTATTAGGTGATCGTGTCACTGCTCAGCGGAAGGGCAGCATTGCCACAGCACTTGAGGGCACTTCTCAGGACTTCCACTTTACATTTGGCAAGAATATAACCTAGACATACCCAGTGTTTTGGCAAGATTTGGTAGGGGAGATATTTAAGGGTGAAGAGGGGTGGGGAAATATGAACTTTCCTGTATAGGAGTCGTTTGATAGTTCTGATGTAGAGAAATCCTCCTTTAGGAAAATAACTTGCAAATTAAGAGTAAGAAAATTCTACTAAGAGTACAGAAATGCATGCTACCTAAGAAAATTAACATCGCAATGCCCTCCTGGAAATTTAAACATCTTTCTCATGAATTTTCTTCACGTATTTCCCGTTCAACTATTATTCATAAAGTCTGTGTAGTTATGGGCAAAGGATACGCTAGCAATTTTCATGGTATTCGAGTTTGTCAAAAGACTCATAAAGGATCACTTCAAAGAGAAAAGTCGTTCCTAAATATGTACAATTAGTTCAGAAATGAAAGATAAGTTCTTGGAGATTCTATCAATGTAGTTTATTTTTTTCTCTGACTCCTAGCAGTGATTTCTCCTTTACTTTTTTGTTTCCTTTGGTCTAGGTGGATTATTGATGTTGCATTTACTTTAATATTAAGTCTACCTGGATATCTCACTTTGTATTGTCTAGAAGGTTATTTTTTTAAAAGGCCACTAGACACTCTATAGAAAACAAGTAAACTAACAAACCTACAAGAACCTATATTTTGCTGAATCTAGATGTAGCAAAATCACAGTGTTAGTTCGTACCTTCTTGGAGCAATGGTCCGTGAATTGGAACTGGGCTACAAGGTAAGACCATTTATTCTTCCTGTGTGATGTTCTGTCTTTAGACAGTTTTTTAAAAAAGTCTACATTTTACTAGAATTTCTATATCAAATGTCTAAATAATTTAATTTTTTTAATGGAACCACTATATGTCTAATCATGGAAATTTGGAGCTACTTTAATTCTATCCCTTCTCCTAACCTGTTTGTTCACAAAGTCCCAATAAGATCACCTACATGTTTGACTCGCTCTCAGTGGGGCCCACCTGAGTTTAAACCCTTCTCTTGTGACTTCTGACATCAAGAAATCACCAAACTATTATATTTGTCTACATGATGTTCCCCTTTTAATCCTTCTTCCTCTTTTTTGACGATGTCTTCTTTCAGGTAAATCAAATCTGAGTTTCCATCTTTGTTCAGTGGCACCCACCTAAGTTAAAGGCCCAAACTCCATAGGGCGTGACCATGTAGTTAATGATCTGGCTCATGCCTTGCTCCCTGCCTCTGTCCAGACACTGTTTTTTTCAGATGGAATGTTTCAGCGTGCCGAACTTTGTATTCCCTGACCACTGCGTGCTGTTTCATTTTCACCTCTTTGCATTTGAAATCATTATGCCATCGTCAAATGTCCAACAATACAACATTCAGAATAGATATATTCATTATACTAAATCAAGAAAAGATGAATAATGCATATGACAAATTAAGAGTTGTAAAATGGTGTTTCTAATTTATTAAACTCATGAGTTAACTAGGCTTTCTTGTATTTAGATGGCTAAAAATAACTAACAACATAAATTCTGAGCATATTCCCACCCAGTCTCCTCCATCACATCTTGGCTTCTTTAGGAAATTACAGCATGATGGAAGTACTTAAGAAAAACTATGGCTTAGATTTGGAAAAACCTGTGCCCGAATGCTGCCTTTATAACAAGAAGTTCTGCCACTCTACAACTGTTTTCTAATAAAAAAAAATTAGAACTTAATTCCCAGGGGTGTGAAAATATTAAGTTAGATGATATATAAAGAGGGCGTTTAGTGTATGGACCTATCATATTACTCCATAGTAAGAAATGCAGCTTAAAGGGTTTTGTTTTTTGTTTATTTTGCAGAAAGTCTTTGCATATGGCAATTTTGTGCTACTTACTGCTGCTTTTTAATACTGGTCCCTTGCCACACTGGGTTTGCTCTTCCAATCAGCATCGCCGGGGAGTTTGTGAAGATGCAGATTCTCAGGTTTTGCGAATATTCCTAAAACAAACTCTGCATTTTAATGAAATTTCTTGATGACTTATATAGACATAATTTTTTTTTTAAAAAAAGTACCTTTTAGGTCATGTTTCTAATAAAACACCTACTTTGCGCCCATGTACTATACTTGATAATACACTGTACACAGAACTGTTTACCACGTGTTTTCCTGGCAGGCACTATAGTACAGATGGAATAAAAGGTTATCATCACACCTGGCAAATCTTACATGTGGTCTGTAGCAATCCAGGGAGTATCAGTGGTCCACGTCTAAATGCCGCGCCCACCACCATGCAGGATGCTGGGGTCACTGTCTGATGACACTCTCTCTGCATGTCCCCTGTTAGGTTTTAGAGCCTCCTATATTTCTGAGATACCTAAGAGTTTCATCCTTTCAGTCTCCTTCACACATCTTTTCACTTGTTCTTGGAAAATTCATGCACTTAGTTACTTTGAGACAAAATTTTCCTGCAAGCAAATGTATTTCAAAAGTAAAATTCAAAGAATTTTGAAAAATATATACTCTATTAAAACTATAACCAGCACCTTGGTCAAGATGTAGAATATTTTTTGTCACCCTAGAAAGTTCTCAAATGTTTCTCTCTCTCTCTTTTTTTTTTTGCTCAAATCAACCCACTGTCCCCGTGATGAGTGTAGTTCTGATTTCTATCAGTGAAAGCTTATTTTTCCTGTTCTTGAAATTCATATACATTGAAAAATATAATATGTACTCTTTGGTGTTTTGCTTCCCTTGCTAATATAAGGTTTTTGATTTCATTCCTTATCTTCTTGGTAGGCATAGATTTAAGTTGTTTCTACTTTGGAGTCATTTTCTGTACACATGTCTTATTTCTTGAGGGTAAATACCAGGCATGGAGGTAAAGAAAACTTCTGAGAGTTTTCAAAAGTGACTTTATAATTTAAACTTCAATTAGAAATGAAGGCGAGTTCCAGGTACTTTGCACCCATGCTTGTATTCGGTGCTGTTACTCTATTAGTCATTCTTGTGGATGGGACAGTATCTCATCGTGGTTTTAATTTGCCCCTTTTTCTAATAAGTAATTATATCTATTTTTGTCAAGCCTCTTTTCAAGGCTTTACTCATTTTTAGGTTGCTTCTGTTTTTATTATTGATCCATGCTGGTTATTTCCATATTATACATACAAGTCCTGAGGGAATAATGCTTCCTACCAATACTTATTTTTTTATATTGCTAGCCCAGACATTAAATTAAAAGTGCCATTTGAAGAGCTACAGTTTTTATTTTGATGTAACCAACTCATCAGATTTTTTATAATTGTTGTTTTTCGGTTTTGCATGAAGAAACTTTTTGCTACTAAAAATTTAATGAAGGTATTCTCTTTGCTTTCTTCTAGAGTGTCTTCATTATTTAGCTTTTATTTTTTATGTCTATAATCCGATTCAAATAAATGTTTGTACGTTGGCGTGTGGTAAAATGAAATGCTTTTTCAAATGTTGACCTAGTTCTTCCAACACCAGTTTTTCAAAATATTTTTCTTTCATCATTAAATTACCTTTAGTGCCATTGTTGAAAGTAACTGTAGTATACATGTAGGTCTATTTCTGGACTTACTCTGTTTCATTTACGTTATTTTGATTACCATACCTTTTTAGTACTGAAGTCAGGCAACTTAAATCTTCCAATTTTATTTTTTTAACATCATTTTTATAGTTAAGTGCTATGACTTACCATATAAATTTAACATCAGGTTTCAATGTCTATTTTTAAAAAGCCAGTTGCAGTATTGATTAGAACTGCAGTGGTTCTGGGACTGGGCATGATGGTTCACTCCTGTAATCCTAGCACTCTGGGAGGCTAAAGCAGGTGCATCACCTGAACTCAGAAGTTCAAAACCACCCTGAGCCAGAGCAAGATCCCCTCTCTAAAAATAGCTGGGTGTTGTGGCAGGCACCTCTTGTCCCAGCTACCAGGAAGGCTGAAGCAAGAGGATTGCTTGAGCCCAAGAGTTTGTGCTGTGAGCTATGATACCACCATACTCTACTGGGGGTGACAAAGTGAGACTCAGGCTCAAAAAAAAAAAAAAAAGGGATTTCAATGGTTCTATAGGTCTACATGGAGAGAATTGATACCTTAATGTTATTAAATTTACCAAGCCCTGAACTTGGTATATCTCACCATCTGTTAAGCCTTTATTTATCTCTCAATAATGTTTATAGTTTCCATGTAAGGATCCTATATGCCTTTTGTATATTCTTATGCTAATATAAAATTATTTTAGTATCACTTTCTGTTTTGCAGAGTGGCATACAGGGCATATAATTTGTTTTCTAAATTTACCCCATAGATTGTGATATTGTTAAATTCACTTCTTCATTCTGGAAGTTTCACTTAGATTATTTGGGATTTTCTATACATACAACCATGTGACCTATGAAAAAGGAAATTTTATTTCTTGTTTTTCAATCTCCATGCCTTTCGTGTCTATTTCTTCCTCTACTAGACTGGCTAGAATCCAGAACAATGTTAAATACAAATGGTGATATTAGGATATAATTAAGGATAAAATAATATTCTTTAATTTATCTCTATCTTAGAGGAAAGTATTCAATATTTAACATTAACTGTGATGATAAATTGCAGGTTTTACATAAATACCATTGACTAGATTGAGTTTTTTTCCTTCTAGTTCTATTTTCTGTTGCTGAGTTTTTTTCATGCAAGGGGGATAAATTCTGTCAAATGACTTTCTGCATTTATTAAATTGTTCATGTGGTTTTTCTCCTTTATTCTGTTAATGAATTACATTAAATAGAATGTAATTTGATTTGAATGTTTAACCAAACTTCCATTTCTGGGATAAATGCCAGTTGGTCATAATGCATTTATATATGTTTATATATATTTAGCTTTGATTAGCTAATATTTTATTAAAGATTTTTAACATTGATATTTATTAGAGATATCAGTCAGTAAGATTTTTGTTCCTTGAAATGTCAGCACAAATAGCAGGGTTATTATGAACACATAGAATGAATTGGGAAGTTTTGCCTATTTCTCTATTTTCTAAAAGAGTTTGTATAGAACTGATGTTATTTATTCCTTATATGAGTGATAAAATTCACTGAAGAAGCCATTCAAGCTTGGAGTATTTCATGGGAAGGTTTTTAAGAGTAAATTAAATTTCTGAAAAAGAAAATATCTGAAACCATCTACATTTCTTCTTAATTGTGAAGATTTTTTAAATGCAATATATAATTCTGAGTTGACAACTTTTCTTTCATCATTTTAGAGATACTATGTAATTATCATCTTGCCTCAATTGTTTCTTTTCTTTATCAAATCATAAACACATAGATCATGTATACATTAATGCATTTATGGGGTACAGTGTGCTGATTTCATATAGAATTAGGAATGCTTACATCACATAGGTTAATATATACCTCATCTCATTTACTTAATTATTGTATTAAGACATTTATACTCTATACTAATAGATCAGACATTTACCCTTGTATTATGTAGCATAGGTGTGATCCCACCATTCACTGTCCCTCAATCTGACCTCCCCCCTCCCTTCCTATCCACCCTCATCCCTCCTTCATCTTGGGCCATATTTGTGATCTATTCTTCATGTGAAATTGTGAGTGATTGTAAATTGGTTTCATAATAGTACTGAGTACATGGGATATTTTTTCTTCCATTCTTGACATACCTTACTAAGTAGAATATGTTCCAGCTCCATCTATGTAAATGTAAAAGAGGTAAAGTCTCCATCTTTTTTAAGGCTGCATAATATTCCATGGTATATGTATACCACAATTTATTAATCCATTTATGGGTCTATGGGCACTTGGGCTTCTTCCATGACTTGGCTATTATGAATTGAGCTGCAATAAATAATCTGGCACCAATATCTTTGTTATAAAGTGATTTTTTGGTCTTTTGGATATACACCTAGTAGAGGAATTGCAGGATCAAATGGCAGGTCTACTTTTAGATCCCTAAGTGATCTCCAAACTTCTTTCCAAAAAGGACATATTAGCTTGCACTCCCACCAGCAGTGCATAAGTGTTCCCTTTTCTCCACATCCATGCCAACATCTATAGTTTGGGGATTTTGTTATATGAGTCAGTCTTACAGGAGTTAGATGATATCTCAAAGTAGTTTTGATTTGTATTTCTCTGATGATTAAAAGTGATGAACATTTTTTCATATGTCTGTAGGCCATGCACCTGTCTTCTTCAGAGAAGCCTCTGTTCAAGTCCCTTCCCCACAATGCAATGGGATTACTTGTTCTTTTCTTATTAATAAGTTTGAGTTCTCTGTGCATTCTGGTTATCAAACCTTTGTCAGAAGCATAACCTGCCAATATCCTCTCCCATTCTGAGGGCTGTCTGCTTGCTTTACTTACTATGCTTTTGGCTACGCAGAAGCTTTTTAGTTTGATCAGATCACAGTAATGTATTTTTGGTATTGCTTCAATTGCCCAGGGGGTCCTTATCATAAAGTATTCTCCCAACTTAAAGATCTGGAAAAAATAGCACTTCATTTTATATGGAATCAGAAAAAACCTCTAATAGTCAAGACATTACTCAGAAATAAAAACAAATCAGGAGGTATCACACTACCAGACTTCAAACTATACTATAAATCTATAGTGATTGAAACAGCATGGTATTGGCAAAAAAATAGAGAGGTAGATGTATGGAACAGAATTGAGAACCAAGAGATGAACCCAGACACTTCCCATCATTTGATCTTTGATAAGCCCATCAAAAATATAAATTGGGGGAAAGAGTCCCTATTTAACAAATGGTGCTGAGAGAATTGGCTGGCAACTTGTAGAAGACTAAAACTGGACCCACACTTTTCACCATTAACAAAAATTGACTCTCACTGGATAAAAGATTTAAACTTAGGATGTGAAACTATAAAGATTCTTGGAGAGAGTGCGGGAGAAACACTTGAAGAAATTGGCCTCAATTGTTTCTCATGAGACATGAACCATTATTTTGTTATA